>SWEM01000089.1:0-78550 GCA_019593585.1 Nitzschia palea | reverse complement strand
TGTTTTCGTGTTTTCCTTCTTGCGCGCACGCCTCGCTGCAGCACTGTAAAATACCAGACGACACAGACAGACAGCACAAGTGTTTGTGTTTCGCGTATCGCCTGCGCTCCCGCGGCATTCATATATTCATATATGTGTTTTCGTGTTTTCGTGTTTCCTTCTTGCGCGCACGCCTCGCTGCAGCACTGTACAGACAGACCTCGCACACCTTTGTAATACAAAATACTTGGTAGGACAAATCTATAGTACAAAATATCGGTAGTGCCAATGCTCATTAGATACCATCAAATTGAAACTACCATCAGATAATGGAAAACGGTCATTACTGATTGCGTATGATAATGTTGTTGCTGTCAAGCCACTAAAGAATTCATGACCTTTGATCGTACTTTCCAATGACATTCACACGTTGTTTGCATCCCCAGAAGCAACTACAGTGCTCTTTTACCATGATCTCAATCACGAATTATAGACAAACTGTATGCTCCGTAATCTTTTTCATCTTGAGGCCCCTCCAGCCGTCGGTCTACATCCAGAAATGGCGGAAGCTCCACAGCTGGAAATTCAGCGTCCGAACTTTCCACTTGAGCGTGAAGAATACATAATCCTGTTGCACTTTCGGGTGTTTTGTAGGCCTAAAATTATAAAGACAGAGTACACAACAAAGAGCAACATTAGGATAACATCCCATGCACAATTTCATGGATTGTTTTGAAGACTTACATGAACGGTGAAGCTTTGAAGTTTGTAAAGAAAACTCATGCGCTCTTGTAAGATAATGTGTCTTGTAGGATCTCTTGTCTTGTACGCTGCAGCGTATTCACGTGCCGTAATGATTCGTTTTTGCTCAATGACCTCCCCCGTCGAGCTCACTTGCGATGTGGTTAGCTGATACACTGCCCCTCGCTTATTGCCATTTTTGTCAATGGTAGTGCGCTTACGAATAAAGCTATATGCCTCTTCACTCTTGTCCTGAAACACCAGGTAAACCTTCTCCACCTCAAACACATGAAAGGCAACGTCTGGTGGAAAGCAGTGAGGGCTTGGTGGTGATCGTAACAAGAACTTGGCCGAACGACGTGACAGATTGGTTGGCAGACCCAGAATGCCAGATATTCGATCTACCACCCTCTGAAGTTTGCCTTCAAAATCTGTGGAATTGTCAAACACGTACATGTGCGGATGTCCCACCCAAGCCTGTTGAGTTCGTCGATCCACGTCAATGGCTAGCGTTGGTGATTCACTTCGCACTTGATTGTTTTCCAGTGTATAGTAGCCTGGTGCACCATCCGCGGCAGTGACCATGTGAAATACAGCATTGTATCGCTTGTCTCGAAGATCGGTCACGTCCACCCCTCTTGTATCTAGAATTCTATTCCATTTCTCTTCCGAGAGATAGGCGGATCCATCCATGGGACCACGATCACACAACAAGACGGCAGGTTTCCCTCTTGCCTTGAGTATACGTTCCAGACTTTCTTCGAGACTTAGTTGAACATCCAAGACACTATTCTGGATGATATAATCCATACCGTCAGTCGAAAAGAAATCCAAACTCATCCCGTTGGACCCAAAAATGGTAAAGGCTTCTGGACAGGTAATTACCTCATAACCACGTTCCCGTAGAAAGGAGAAAAGTCTAGCCAATGCCGTTGTCTTGCCACCACAAGGACCCCCGGTAATGACAAACTTGTACACGGGATGATCTCCCTCGAGATTCAACTCGGCCTTGCTCAATGGCCTTGTTGTTGTTCCAGTTTCGGATGACATGATGTTGATTTTCACGTTTTCAAACTATATATTTATTTTGTGTCGTTTCTTTTATCGATTAGGTCCAGCTGGACAAGCACAATCTCTCTTCTACTAGTATTTCACAAGCACCGACTGTTGCACCAAGCAGGAGAGGTCGCATCCGTGACAACTTTGGATTGGAACATTTTCTTTCGACAAGGAGGAAAGTCAAGAAATGCAACCACGACGGATACCTGCCTTGCCGGCGTCAGGTTCCGTCTCTGTTGCTTCCACGTAGAAGTTGAACAAATAACCTTCTAACAGTAACGTTAGTACAAGTTGTAACTTCGCCTGGCTACCGTAGACTAACGTTAGTAGTTTGGTTCACTTTACAAGGTGTTAATTCACACTTTATATTTGACGGCTTTCCAGGCCAGAAGTCATTGCATCTTTCCATTGCACCGGTTTACTAATTTTACTGTTAACTACTAACGTTAGTAGGTGTTCCACCAGTTAATGCAGCATGGAACCAGGCGCAAGCCCATTGTACCGTCCGATCATCTACTAGCAAGACAATGATCCTATAACTGTAAATGAAATGACCCAAATATCGGATTCTGAGTGTGTGTGGTGATGGGTGTCAAGGATTAGATCAGTGATCACAGTCAGTCAAATTCATTTCAGTGGTTTCCAGAATCGGCCAGCCGTCTGTCCGTCGACAACCCCCACGTCCCACCATTTTTCTAGGTCTTCGACCATGATCATTCCCAAATGGCGATGATTGATCTTGCTCCATTGCAAGACCATTGGCAAGGCCCAGCTATCTGGGACCAAGTAGCACGTGAGCTTCGAAACACTGGAGTTGCCACTGTTGCTTTGCCACATTCGATACAAGGGTTGAATGCACGAGCTCTACAAACAGCTCGATCGGCATTTGATATTGTGCACAAGACACCCTCGTCGGTTCTTTGGATTCCCTTGGACGCAAATTCAGCCAATGCTACTGGTTACCACTCTGCCGGTGGTGAAAATAGTTTGTCTCGGTACAATGAACATCGAGAGGGGTTTGTCGTCTCTCATAATCAACCCCTAGAAGTCAAGACTTTACCAGAATTTGGTGACCATATGCAACAACTTTCGGAAAGTTTACACACAATAGCCGACTACGCCTTGGAGGCTATTGAAAGAGACCTAGATATCACATCTGGTTGGTTTCAACAGAATCTTGGGCCTACCAGATCCTCTAGTCAATTTCACATCAAGCGCTACGTGGTACCAGAAAATTATGTTGCGTCGTCCCATGACAACCAACCTCGGATCCTATTGCCCAAACACACCGATCCGTCTCTCATTTCGGTAATCGTCCACGACGCGGAGGGATGCAATCCAGATGCCATGGGTTTGGAATATTTTTGTCGCTTGGATCATTCATGGCGACCAGTACCCTTTCATGGTCACGGAATTGCAGTACTTTTTGTGGGGGCTGTGTTATCCCAACTGACGGGCAACACTTTTCCATCGATACAGCATCGTGTGGTCTATGATGAAGCGAACCCGGAGCGTGTAGCAGCAACACTCTTTGTTCGTCCACAGCTCAGTGCCACTCTGGAAGGTCCACCTAGCGACCAATTACCAGTCAACAAGAAACGGGCCATGACATTTTCGACTTGGATCTCACGTGTGTCAAAAAACTATACTAAAGGGAAGTAGGGTAGTGACTTGACATTTCTGGAAACTTATGGCCACCAAGTCATGGAGCTCAGAATTTGGCTTGCCAAGGCTGTCACTTTCGCCTCAGAATCACGCAAGGTCTGTTTGGTCAACGTCGAGATGATTTCCTTTTGCGGAAGAACGGCTTCCAAAATTAATTGCCGGTCGTCAACGTTGGGGTCAGTTCCTTTAATATTATTGTCGACATTGCCTTGTCCACATCGAGATACTAAGGCATGCAGAACTTCAAGACCTGCAAGACTGTGATAAAGAAAGGTGAGATTTTCAGGTGCGAGAGGCTGCCAGAACCTTCTGCCAACGAGAGATACCTACCGAACTTTCCAGAATTTACGATCTTTCAACGCCAAAGATGCACATTCCACTATTGTAGCAACAGTGGTATGATCCTTCAGAGTATCGGGTACAATTTTGGTAACCAAGCGAGCACAACCCTGGAGCGATGAGGTCTTGACTGTCCACGGGCGTTCAACTGCTGAGAGTTGGGCAAAGGTTTGTACAAGGACGAGCACGTCGTAGTACCTTTCATCAGACTGCTCAGCACCAAAACCCTCCCAGAAGCAGGCAGCGAAACAATCAATCGCTCTTGAGACAATCAGAGGAGATTCTTCCTTCCCTGATGGGAACGCATCTTCAGCTGGGTCAAATAGGGGTGTCAAAGATTTAGTGATAAACCTAAAGGCAGATTTCTTTTGTTCGTTGCCGTGTACAGAGACGTCAATCGACTCCAATAAGGTCGAGAGCGCTTTGAGTGTAGAAGCGCGGTAAGGAAGGATCTCTTCTTCCTGAACAGAATATGTGCTCCTTTGCGCCGGAAATGCCTGCACAAGGAGCATCCTACATATACCCAAGTACGTAGGAACTCGAGATTGCATTTCTATGCCTATGCTCTCCTCGTGTCCTATCTCTCCAGCAATTGCTTCCGCTTGATCATCACTCGCGCCGTCGTCATCAAAATCGATCATGCCTACTTCCGTCTTCACTTCGTCGATTTCCATGCTTTCTGCTGACTCCTGTAACAATTCCTCTGGAAATTCGTTTTCAACCTTTTCCCTAACGGTGAAGTAGGCATCACCACGAAAGAGATCATCGGCGTCACTAGGACCGGCCAGTTGCAATGGAATCGATGGTTTTGATGTCGCTGTGGAATTATCTGGTTCCACACCAAGTATTTCAATTAGATCCGTAGCATTTGCGAGGGCTGACGCCCATTTCGAAGCAATCAGGCAGCATGATTCAACAAGGCTTTGTTTTCCCGACCATAGGCGTGTTTCCGTTATTCCAGTCAACAATGCGATCAGAGCAGTGCTGCTGGCTTGCGCGCGTCTCTGGGCCCGAATCAAATCATCAAGTACTCGTTCTCGCATCCCACTTTTCAATCGACGAGGAGCAGGCGATAGTATCTCCTTGGTCGCGAGCTCTTTGAGCGCACTTGCTCCAGTAACCCGCCTGGACCAGGACACATCCTTCAAAGAATTTACGCATTCTTGAACAAGCGATAAAATCAATTTCTCTTCCAACAAACTCCCAAACCCATCAGCCGCTCCAGAGAGATTTGCAACCGAGCCACCTTCCTCCCAGACATCCGCGAAAAGGCTGGCAACGGTTTGGTCGGGATCTCTCATGCCAAGAAAGGCTACTGGGAGGACGCGACGGCACCAAATGTCGTTGTTGCCACCATCGGAAAACTGGCTTGAAGCTTTGACTGCAATCGCACGCAAGGTAATTGCTGCAGCCTTACGGGCGGCAGGATCATCGTTACTTCCCGTAGAGCTATTGTATTTTCCGGACGCACGCAAAGCCAACGATCGAACACTGGAGCCTGGGCAAAGTGCTGCAAGGCTTCCACATGCGTGCGCATACTTGTCGCGGGCTGCTTGGCCGCGTTCCCGCTCACAAGCAGAATACAGCACTCGAAGCAAGCTTACGGAGGGGTTCTTAGAAGAAGGCAGATTGCTCTTGAATGCATTGGGGCACGTTGTGCATAAGGTCGCAACACAATCGGCAGCGGTTGTTCGTGTCGTCAATCCTGCGGATAGTCGAATAGCCGAATCTAGCTCGGGTACGACGGCTTGTTGGATCTTGGGATCCAAACGAGGTATCATATCCAGGCACTTCGTGACAGCAGTTGCCATTGGACCGCTCTGGACAACTTGAATCCTCAGTCTCTCAAGTGAATCATAAGTATCAGAACCTCTCTCCTGTCCAGCAGCCCTGACTTGAAGGTAGTTGAAGGCTGCTGGCTCGAGGGTTGACATTGCAAGCAGAAGAGACCGTAGCAAATCAGGTACCAGTGGCTGAAGAATCAATGGATTAGCAACATCGACGATGCCCACCAGACATGAAATACAAACACCTGCAGCTTCTGGGCATTGTTGTTTAAGACCGTGCTTTATCAACCATCTTAGTGCCGTGCCTGCTGCGGCACTAGCATCTCCTTCAATGTTCGAAATATCGTCGGAAGTCGAATCACCTTCTCTCAAGGCATTGGGATCGACAAGACGAAGGGTCAAGCTTTTAACACCACGGCCAAGTGATTCCCCAGCTTCTCTAACGTTTGCTCGCACATCATCCAGCGATCGCATTGCCGCTCTCCAAAGCCGAAGCAAGCGCACGCCCGCAGTCGTCGCTTCTGTGCTTGTCTCGGTGAAAACATCATCGTCGAACAAAACTGCACGTCCTCCACCGAGTTCTCTCCATGAGCGTCCAACGATTACCTGCGATAAGGCCCCACAGGCTCCCAGCCTTGTCCTCCATAACTTGCTGGAAGTATCCTCCATCAAGGTGTCGATGGTCATTAGTAAATGTTGCGAAATGGCGGAACGAGCTTCTGCTCCACCTCCTGTCAATCCGACCCATAGATTTTGCATTTGTTCCCTCGTCTCTTTATTGGGGGAATGACAACCTCGCAGTATTCGCGGAATCAGTTTACCAAGGTGTCCTTTGAGCGCTGTTCGCATGTCTGATCCAGTGCTTCGATTCCCGAGGAACGATTGCTGTCCCAAAAGAATAGAATGCCCATATTGGCGGCCTTCGGAAGACCATGCTGGGTTCGAAACTGATAACATCAACAGTGAATACAGAATGTCTGGTCTTCCCAATGACATGGCAGCACTTGCCATTTCTCGATATGCACCGAGGGATGCTTCGCTTATGCCAGATGCTCCACCAATTTCTCCATCGCCCATAACAGCATCGATCGAATCATCTTGGTTCGTTCGCCCTTCTGTTCGTCTTCTCTCTGCAGCTTGCTCAGGTGTTTCTTGCATTGCGCTCCCCCCGTGAATGGTTGTTTGCCCGAATGCCCGCAACAACCGAGCATTGATATCATCGCTCTTATCGGACGTTATGTTCGCAAGGCTGCGACACGCTGCCAACCCCAAACAACAACTTTCACGAGACAAGTGCTTACACTTGGGATCAGCCAAAAGGGAAAGAAAGCATCCTTGGACTTCTTCGAGACGATTACACAATTCCTGTACCAAACATCGATGAGCGCGGTTCGAGTCAAGATTCACGTGTTTGGCTGCTCTCGCGACAACTGCGAACAATGCAGGAGCACATGCTGTCCTCTTTTGTGGACTGTTCTCAAACTTTGCTCGCCTCAAGAGTTTGAAGATAACCTAAAAATGCGATAATGAAAATGAGTTCAAAGATCCAGTATGGATATTCCCTCTACTACCGTAGGCAATGTCCAACCCTTACCTGTTGATGAGGAGGAAGACGCAATGCGAATTCTTCATTGTTGTCGGGCGGCCATGAATCCTCTTTCGTGCTCCATGTTACATCCTTTGGGCTAAAAGAATCAGAATAATCTGCTAGAGCTTCGCCAGCCCAAAGTGCAACGTCCTCATCTTTGCGGAACGAAGTTGACCCTAGCATCAGAAACAAGGCCTCCACACACTTGAGACGTGACTCCCCAAGGGCTGTAGTTTCATCTATGCTTCCAGCTGTGGCGGTGGTGGCGGCCAGGCACATCCCTGCGGACTTCATCAATTTGGAGACACGGGGAACATCAATCTTGTCTCCATTGCCGTATTTTCGTATGGCATCGCTCAATTTAGACAAAACAATTGTCGCTCCTGGAATGAGCGCATCTTGCAAAACCGGAGCATCAAGTTGATCGTACGAGAAAGCAATCGCGAGCGCATCGGAGCATGCATTCCCCACGATATCATCAGTGCTTGAAAGATCATTTGCCATTTGGCTCAAGATTCTAAGTTGCAGTAACTATGTTAGATGACTGTGGTGTGAATGCGATAGACTTTGGAAAGGGATACTCACCTCGACGCCAGACTAGACATTGATTCGGATGAAATGAGTGTTGAGTGTCGTCGATACACTTTGATGCAAGTTCCACCCAAAAATGCGGCTCCATGCTTGTTGCCCACGGACGATGTGTTTCCTTGGATTACGTCACAACACGATCGCAGTGAGCCTTCCACTGTCGCATGCCATTCATTGTTGACCCATAACGATGCATCCAAATACAATTGTCCCCACGATTCGGCTAACAGCCGGCGTGCTTTCGAAGAGTTGCATCCAAGAGAGAGTTCCTGTATGGTCGCTGGCGATATTGGAGAATCAGGCGAGGTAAGAAAAGTTCGTGCCAAGACCGACGTGGAGAGGCACAGCGACAAGGCATCAGCACATTCGTCCAAGAGGCCAAGGTATTCGCGTCGTGCATTCTTGGTGGCATTTAGGATGGAAGTGGCAATAGCTGAGACGAAGGTTATGGTAGCCTCGTCGTCGCCTCCATAAATGTCATGCAAAAGGCACTGCACCAGGTATTCAATCGCCACGGCTTGTCCTTGCGGAGTGAATTGCCAGAAATTCTGTCGCCACGATGAATTGTTACCAGTAACATTGTTTTCAGTCAACAGAACTCCCACCAACCTTGAAAAATCTGCGGGAGCTTTAGGTGATGATGATGATATGGTGTCCTTTTGTGAATCTTTTCCAATCTTCAAGGCGTCTCTGGAGATGGATGCAGCCGTCAAATCACTGTCTCCAGACAGAAAGCATAAGATATGGCATGAGCTTATCAAATCTAATATACCCAAAAGGTCGCTTGCCCAGCGCGCGGCAGCCACCCGACACTGCTTGGGCTGAGAGTGTTGGGCTGCATTCCACAGGAGAGGGAGGAGGAGTTTACATAGTTCGATTTGATCACCTTTTCTTGATGTATTATTGTCTTTCATAATGACGTCTGTAGCCACCGAAAGTGCTCCCCAAGGATTATCGACAACCTGCATGACGGTGTCGTCGCTTGTCTCCGCGGTCACTGGAGCGGATCCTTCGTTGGAGTCATCTAGATTAATTAGACGACAGTAGGCAGCCAGTAATGCATCCAGCGCCGCGACTGCTCTTGGACGCAAAGCCTCTTCTTCTGCAGCAATACATCCGAAAAGTAACGTTGCTGTCCCAATGGATATTGTCGACGACGACTCCAATTCTCCTTTTTCAAAGAGCCAGGTCATTTTGTCTAGTGGCAAATTCGACCGCGACAGGACGCAAATAACACCATACAATGCATCTCGAACGGCCGCATTTCCTTCGCTTCCACTGCTCGTCTTTGTAGTTCCATTGGAAGACACAACTATTGCAAGACAGCTGCAAGCAATCTCCATGGCTTTGGCAAGAAATGGCGGAAGGATACTGTCAAAAGTCATGGTCGAGAGTCTTACGACAAGTGCATTCAGCAATTGTGCCGCCGAGACGTATTGCTTTCCTTGCAACAAGGTCATACCCGATGACGTTCGTAGTTGCGACAGTGTTTTGGTACAAGCAAGCAAAGCCAAACTCGCGACACTGGCCACATTGTCCAACACTAATTGAGGCACATCTTGGATAATTTTTGCAACGTTGTCAACCATGATTGCAAAAGTACTTTCAGAGACCGTTCGTCGCTTTAATGACAAAGCCGCTTGTTGGTTGGCCGTTGGGATTTCATGATAGATTCCCAATGTGCGAATGGGACAGTGGTGTTTCGATAGTACCAATTGGGCGTTGCTTGCTCCGACACAAAGAATCAAAAGCTCCTGGACCAATAGTCCTGCTTCTCCATAGGCCTCTCCTCGCTGTGCATCCAAGTGTTGTTTGAGGTACGTCGCGGCTCGTTGTGCGACTTCGGGAGTTGGATCCCCTGCTGCGGTAATCAGCAATGCCATTGTACGAGTGAGACTACTTGAGTTCTTCATAAATAGTCCCCATCTACGGGAGGGAGCGATCCAATCCAAGCAACGAATTTTCATTTGCACTAGCTGGCTTCGTGGTGCCATTTCGGCTGCCCAGTCCCGAGCAGTTTCCGACTGACCCCCCTTTAAGCGATCGATGGCTGCTTGAGATAATCCTGGTGGTGGAACAGTTGAATTTACTGGAACAGTTTGATACAAGAGTAGATCTAGTAGCAAATCATAACAAGCACTGGCAGCCACTTCGTCGTGCGCTAATAGGGTACGAGCAGGGCCAACGGGATCTTGGATGGTCGAATCTGGTTCTTGAGACTCGGTTGCTTTGAGTCTCTTGTTCGTACTAGCATTGGGAAATGGTGAATTCTTGAAACTTTTTTCTTCCTCCTGCATGATCAAATCCATTGCTCTGAACAATAAATGTGTAATTTGATGCCATTGAGATTTGGTCGATGGTGACAGGAGAAGTTTGCTTGGTGTCAGAGCAGAAAAGTGTCCATGCAAGGCAAGAAGCCCAGGAAGTAAAGTTTCCCAGTCTTGGTACCGACTCAAACCCAAAGTCAAGAACGCCAATGATAGATTCATAGTAAAAGGATCCACATCGGGCTTGACAGTGAACGTCGGTTGCACAAGCAACTCTAGAATCCCCAAACATGGAATACGGCATTGCCTATCGTCTCGAACTCGTTTCATTGTATGCGATAGCATTTCCACGAATTTGTTATGAATTCTGGAGCGGACATCCCAGTTCTCGACAAGTTGCAACTTGTGATTCTCTCCAATGCGATCCAAGAGACGTGGTAGTAACTTGTCCAATACCTGAGACAATTTTTCTGTCGTGTCGACCATTGCCAGTCGATGAGACACGCGGCTCAGACTGTTCAAGTCGTTTTCAGCTTCTTGTTGCCTTTGTTCTAGTGTCTTTGGCATTTCAGTACCATTGTGGGACGACATCTTGGGCAGCACAGATTATTAGAGTGGCAAAATATGACAGAATTGCCAACATGTTCGGTACGAATCCATCGAACGCATCCGAGGTTCTTGGATCCGCGACTCGAATGACAACTCGGGTTTGGAATATCTTTCCTCTCGCCTTCGTGACGTCATATGCATTGTCTGATTGCAACGTGGAAGCACGCAACAACCAGATGGACCTTCCTCGCAATTCTGACCTCCGTCACCGGAATGCTGTAACTGTTGTTGACGATGCGCCGACCCCTTTTTTACCGCTCCTCCACCAAGTCCATTTTGAATTTTGACGGTGTACAAGGCACTTCTCAATACCAGGCTTTGAACTTATCATTCCGAATGAAGTCATTAATTTATCTACTAGCCATCCTTGGCGCGGCCATTGCCTATGGTGAGAACAAATTTTCCAAGAGACGGTGCCAACAAAAAATTGTGATGTGGGGTGCCGAATTGTTCTAATCGTTCTTTGCACAGCTCCATCGTTTGTCCCTCGCAGCCATGGAGTAGTTACTCCCTTGTCGAAGCACGTCGTTTTTTCTCAAGTTTATGGATCTCGAGCGAAACGAGCATCGTCGGGAGCAGCTAGTGTCAAAATGATGCCTATTGGTGTTCCAAAAGTAGCCTACCGAGTTCCTGGATCTCAACAGGCAGACTGGTCAGTACAACTTCCTTGTCCATCGATTAACTTACATTAAATGGAAATTTTTGTAACCTCAATTTCCTCAATTCTTTCACTTCAGGGTTGATATTTACAATCGATTGTACCGTGAACGCATCATCTTTTTGGGATCGGAAATTGACGATGAATTGGCTAACCAAGTGATTGGTGTCATGTTGTACCTGGATTCAGAAGACTCGTCGAAACCCATCTACTTGTATATCAACTGCCCCGGAGGATCCGTTATTGCCGGACTTGCCATTTTCGATTGTATGCAACACATCAAATCCGAGGTGATCACCATCAACTTGGGTTTGGCAGCGAGTATGGCCAGTTTCATCTTGGCCGCTGGAAGCAAGGGCAAGCGATTGGCATTGCCTTCCTCGCGTATCATGATCCATCAACCTATGGGAGGAGCACAGGGACAGGCCGAAGATATCAAGGTCGAAGCAGCACAAATCATGAGAATCCGAGACAATTTGGTCAAAATGTACTCCATGTTTACAGGACAAACCACCGATCAAATCATCAAGGATTTGGATCGAGACAACTTTTTGAGTGCCTATGAGGCTCAGGAATATGGCCTGGTGGACCGTGTCTTGGATTATAACAAGGACACGGATACTCAATTGTAGAATGAATAAAACTTTTTCATCTATAGCTTTACCAATTTAGTGCCAACGAAGTTACCAATTAGCAGGTCCATGCATTCATCCCTTGTTGCATGCGCTGTCCAAAGTTGACATTCATGACATACCAAGGTATTTCAAAACCACTACTTCGAAGTATTTTTTATGTACCGGTAAGTGATACCCGTTAGTACTAGGTAGGAGGCAAGATAATTTTACAGGTACTAGAGTTCCTGCAAACGCGAACATCATACCTTCATCAGAGCACTGCATTTTTCGTCCTCGTCGTAGCCAATGCCAACAATTGATTCATGAAAAGAAAACTTCTGTAGTTTGCGGGTAACCAGTAGACTACCACCAAGAATAATAGTAGTACCGTTTTTTGGTTTTTTAGTAACATGCTATTTACCTGGTACCATAGCTACTACAAGTACCGGGAGAGATTCCCAGGAATCACTCCATCCGCCTGTCATCAGTCGGCAAGAATCCGTCAGTCAGTCAACCAGACCATGGAAAGGTCATTACGTTCCACGTCGCCGTCGTCATCTGATGAGTGACACCCAACGAGGACCAATCCTGCCGATCCGCTTCAAAAGATATCTTTATTGTGAGTGAAACGGCTTTGCTCACCAAGTGAACCATCGTTTTGTTTAGACGTTCAGGGGCGATACCAGTAGAATCTATCATCGTTACATTGCATTATGTATGAAGTGTGTTTACTATATTTTCTGTATAATCTCGATGATATTCTGCAGCGACAATAAAACCAAAACATCCCATTCGATGCGGACCGCAAGCTTCGAGCAAGTTGTGTGTCATCGAATGTGATCCCCACATCGTAGACTAAAGATATCTTGGTACCACAACCTTGTTTGTTGGCAAATCGTATTTCGGTCTGCCGTGAAGCCCCACACTTAATAATCGTCATCATCATCATCTTCGTCATCTTCTTCGTTAATGTTCATTCCAGGCATCCTGTTGGCAAGGTCATCAATCGACGAAACTCGCACAGAAGGAGATGTGAGATCAAAGCAATCTGCTAGGATGGAATCCGCCTTGTGACGCGGAAGATATTGTTGGACAATTTCTCGCAGACGGTCATTCTCGTCTCGCAGTGCGTAGTAATCTTGTCGAAGAGATTCGATCAAGAACTTGGTTCGGACACCACTCTTCTTCTTCTTCTTGTCCTTCTTATCCTTAGTCTTTCGACTGCGGCGAGGTGCTTCCATCATCATCATCTTGAATGAAAAAAGGTTGCGATAGAAAGCAGATCCTTCGTTTTATGACCTTTATTGGCACCGGCGGGTTGCCGCGGCGGATTGTAGCAGCGCAGCAGCCCAGTTGAAGGCTTCTTTGGTCGATCTCTGATTTCTCGCGGTGACCGAGAGTGTCAAGGGAGCCGACGATTCCGAACGTTCTTTACTGACATATATGCGATAAGTGTTAAAGTGACATTTTCGAATTCTCGGCAACGAAATGACTAGATGAATTGCCTCGTTTATGCTGACGTATGTCGGGCTTGTTCCTTTCCATCTTTTCATTGGATTCTTCCTGGAACCAGTGTTCTTTGAAGAAATCGTTGGGCCTATTTTGGATCTTTGGTGGGATATCATGTATGGTGTGCTGTCACTATCCTCGTTATTAGAGTACATGGCTTCAAGCGGGTTTGAATTTCCACTCCGGCCTATAGGTTATGAACATTTCACGGCTTTCGATGTTTGCAGGGCAGCACGTTTCAAATAGAGAGAACATAGGACTGCTATCTGACCTGTGAACATTGTTGCCGAGGTATCTAGAGAGTGGTCATTGCGAGTGCTGCCTTTTTTTCCACGACGATGCCGGGTCAACTACTTGGAAATCGCGTCAACGAGCGCAGTGTTCCCAGTCAGCCATCAAAACCCAAGAATGGCAATCGCCGTCCCCACCGCCGCGCAACCCGCTTGGATCTTGTTGTGGAGTCTGGACAAGCAATGAATGATTCCCAAGACCTCGAGCAAACTCGGCAGCAACGAGGTTGTCTCCCAGCCAGCCGAGACCAAGATGAACTCGAGCGCCGAAACGCGCTGACCATCGTAGAAGCGATTCTGTGCGAGTGGGCTGCATCGATTCCATCGAGTTCCAACGACGCTCAGTCCGCACAACCGCAAGTTTCTCTGGTAACTTTTGGAAGTTATCGTCTGCGAGTGCATCGTCCAGAATCGGACCTTGATGTTTTGGCAATGTCACCGTCACGTTGTTGTCGTGGTGACTTTTTCACGACTCTTGTTCACTTGCTACAGAAGGATGCTAGAATCAATGACGTTCATGCAATTCCATCGGCCTATACGGTGCGTTTTTTAAATTGCAATTGTTGCTTTGACCTCGTGCTGTTTTGGACTGAATTCTTATATCAAAAGGTACTCTTAGCCAGTGATCAAATTTCGAATCCACGACATTCAAGTCGACATGCTTTTTGGAAGAGCGGCGAATGATACAAAACTCCTACAGTTCCAGCAACAATGTTTCTCTCAAAAGATGTCGCAAGACATAGGTTCTACCAATCAACCAAGATTAGAATATCACATTGACAACTCGGACCTGGTGGGAACGGTAAGCATTCGTACGTCGACTTAGTGGAACAATATTCCAACGTGCTAAACAAGCTCGTTGCACCTTTAGGATGAAGCAGGGATTCGAAGTCTCAATGGAGCGCGTGTGACCCAGCTCGTCCTGGAGACTGTAGAGCCCAACTCTGAAGCTTTCCGCATCACTTTGTGTGCCGTCAAAGAATGGGCCATCACCAACGGGGTTTACTCCAATATATTGGGCTTCTTAGGAGGAATCAATTTTGCCATTATGGTTGCATGGGTATGCAAACAACATCCAGAACAAGAACCGTCCACTCTATTGCGAATATTCTTTCGCACATTTTCGAAATGGTAAGTTGAAATGCGTTCTTCCTTCGGCGCAGGGACTGATGTACTCTTATCGATTGTCCCCTCCACTTCGCATCATTTTGCAGGAAGTGGCCAACACCAGTGTCTCTTGGTCCTGTTCAAAAAGATCCTCCAGAGGGCTTCTCAGCATCCATGTCAGTATGGGACCCGCAACAGAATCCGCGAGACGCGAAGCACTTGATGCCAATCTTGACTCCAGCGTATCCAGCAAGTAAGTCTTTTCGTTTTTTTGTCTTCCTCGTTTAAGCTTTCCTACTCACAACACAGTCTCCATGGTGCATGCTACTAGTGAACTCGGCTTACAATGTTGGTGTACCACAGTTGCGACGTATTCAAGAGGAAATGATACGCGCTGCTGGTATTTTGGAAAGCGGTGAAAGGCGTTGGCGTGACCTCTTTGCCGATTCGGATTTTTTCAACCGTCACAGCAACTTCGTACAAGTTTCAATCAGTGCAAAGAATCTGAACGACTTTCTCCCATGGCACAGGTTCTGTGAGTCACGACTTCGGTTGCTTATCTCGTCATTGGAAACGACACAGATGTCCGCTTGGCCTTTTGCACGGTTTTTCAAAAGAGAATTCACAAAGTTTGGCAAGGTACGGAAGCAGCAGAATCAACATACAGATGACTCCTGCAAACGCGAGAGTTTCTTCTTCATTGCACTTCGCTTTGCTCCCGGAGTTCAGCGTGTAGATTTGCGGTTTCACATATCAGACTTCCTTCAGAAAATGAACGCATGGGATGAGAGAAAAGAAGGAATGGATCTGGGCATTTGTCATATTTTACTTCCAGATTTACCAAGCTTTGTTTATGAACCTATGTCAAATAATAAAGTCCACGCGTCGATCAATCATACAACACAGAATCGGCCAACGAACACGGATCAACCAACGCAATCTCTGGAAGAGTCCAGCACGAAATTGACCCCCAAAATGGCACGCTCGACAGTGGCAGACGAAGAGTTTGGGCTGAAGTCACCCACAAAGAAGGCGAAGTGTGAAACTTCGTCTGTCGATTGAAGACGCAATGCTTCTCCCTGTCAAGTTAGGTGCCGTATAACGATGTCTATAGTTCCTAAGCGAACGACAATTGTTCGCTCCATTTCGCGATAGTAAGAGTCTGTCACTTGGCGTTGATAGCTTGGACAGAAGAGGTTACCATCTTTTTTCTATAGCTTGACGTAAATCATAAAGTAATAAAGGAGATCTGCCTGCCGATAGGCATGCCTTCGCGCCCTCACAGCCAAATCCCTTTCGGATAAATTCTTTATCAACTCCATTAGTTGTAATCGTGAATCCTGATCGACCCTTTCCCTTCCTCCGAACCGTTTGCCAACCTCCTCAGTGAGGCGTCGAAACATTTGATATCGCCAATCAAAAACCCTATCAAAAAAGGTAGCGTCAATGGACGGATCTCGAAGTAAATAACTCATGTCAAACTCTAATGCCAAATCCCAAACTTCTTTTTCCAACAACACGTTGGACAGGGATGTTGTCGCTGCAGTCCATTGTTCATAGGTCTTTAGTGAGGGTTTACCCATTGCATCGGCAAGGTCTTTGGCCCTGGCATCCGACACCCACGGTGCCAACACATCATCCACAATCAAGAGAATACCACCTTTTTGCAAGGCATTCGCCAGTACTTGCAAGGTGTGAGAAACGTTGGGACTATGAGCCACCGATTCCACGGCAACAATGACAGAATAGGACTGCGGAGGCAGTGGCTCGTCATAATCCCGTTGTTCAAAGAGGATCATTTCACTATTGGTCTTGCTCGCAGCATCCCGAGTGTCTAGACGGTGTCCCGCTAGGAATAGATTGGCTTGATAGATTTCAGGCGTAGAAATGGCAATCCCATGATATCGAAAGGGCTTCGTAGGAGGGTTATGAACATCCAACATGGCATACAACGTCCCGCCGACACCACACCCAGCATCGAGAATGGAAATGGGAGTCGAAGGGGGAATATAATCAAGGATAGTTTCTCTAATCAGTCGATTGACAATGGTCTCTCCGAGCCATTGTACTGCCGATTGTTTCTTGGATGTCGACAACGTCTGCCGCCGATACGGCCACCGCACCATGGATGTGGATTTGCGAGGATTGTTGATTTCGGATAGTGGCATGAAGAGAGGTCTCAAGATTGTGTGCATGGAATAAAAAGGATAATCCAATTGACCCTCCATAACATCACATTGGTCGACCGTACAACTTGGAATGACGAGCCGATGATTCGGATCACAATACTCCCAAACATATGTGGCAGCTAATCGACATGGCTTGTTGGATTGACAAAATCCATCCCCCACAAATCCATATTCAAACAGCACACGTTTGGCATTGGACGTGGTCCACACGGTCAATCCCACCACAATCATCAAGAGAAGCACGGGGGTAATGGTTCGTTGAATTCTTCGTCGTCGTTGAATCAATCGTACCCGAGTCAATGCTGCTCGACGCATCGACCGACAGTAGGCAACCAATTCGACAGCGGATGGACCAGTAGCATTGTCCTGATGATCTTGATCATCATTATCACTTTCCGATCGATCTTGAATGGTTGCCACTAACCCTGACAAAATAATGGGAGTCATGGCAACTGGAGCAGGGGATGTTGTCGCTGATGTTGGTACTTGTCCTGTGGAATCCAATGACGATGCTCGTTGTGGTTTCCGTGGAATGTTGCGCAAACTTGCTGTCGTTTGCTTCTGTAGATTCAACATGGCTTTGGCAAAGGCTTTTTGATTGTAAATGGAGCCAGTTTCGAGGGGGACTAGTAAACGAGCACCATCATCGTTTTCCGTCACGGCCATGGACTCGTCAAAGCGAATCGCCAAGGCAATGACTGAGTATGGATCCCCTATATCAGTAGCTTGTTGAGTAATATGGCGTCGCTTCTCACGACGTCGCAACATGATATCATCGTGGTGTGGTATTGAGGATGGAGAAGAAGACATGTTTGGATCTCATGCCATCGAATAAAAGTATAATAATGAGCTTCCATTTGCTTGCACTGTCAAGAAGGACAACCGTTAATTCGTCGTTGAAGAAGTCCAAATGATCAACTTGTGCCAGCAATAGGTACCTGGAACGGCTACCGGTCTACCGGTAGTACCCAAGAACCTAGATTGTCCAAGCTAATTTTGTAGCTAACTTTAAAGGTTCCGCCCATCAACCAAGTACAATCATTCGAATTACCTTGGCAGATATTGATGATGAAGGTGTGATTCAGACACTACTGTGAATGTCCTATTCTGAAAAACCTCAGCAGACCATACAAATCTAAAGACGCTATAGTAGTTTGGAACGATGGAACAGTCAAAAGATGAACGAATGACATTTTCCAATCCAACCATGCTGCTCTATCGTTAGGGAAGTGCTCCAACCTTGCAAGCAGCGACTTTATTCCTAGACATGTCCCACACAATCAATTGCAATGTTGTCCCGGATCGACATTCGGATATTGGGTCATTATTGTAGGTATTCGAATGACTGCCTATATCAGGTACTACGTCTTTTGGGACATCCAGGATACCATTGAACAGAATGGACGCCCGCTCTAGTCCCATCTTGGAGCTTTTCATTCGAGTCAGGTTCGTAATAGGATCGTCGACGATAGTATGGAATACCACGTAATGTGATCCAGCCGATTCTTTGGATGGAGATTGAATGGTCAATGGTGCCATTTCGGTCGAAGCATTATTGGATGGTAGCATTGATGACAGTTGGCTCGCCGACAGTGCCACTAACCGTCGAATCAAACAGGGTAAAATAACTTCCCCTTGAACTTCCACCATTCCACTGGATGTTGCTTCGACACTTTTCGGCTTGACAGGACGCGCCTGGAGAAATTCCAAGGATGAATGCCAAAAGGGACCTAGCTTTCGAGGACATACAAGTTTCGGAAGCTGGCGAAACCCGTCGGTATCCTTTGCTTCTTGTACTACTCGGCCCAGTATATTGAAGTAAACTTCAAAGAAAGTAGCTACATCATCGGGTCCTGTAAGAGTAATGGCAAGATTTTGGGGAACTGCAGCAGCTGCGTTGGAGCCCTTTTTTCGGGCCTTGATTTTGATCGAAACATCGGCACCCGCGACTTCACCAAAGGCTTGTGCCTTGCGAAGAGCGTCGAGGTCAGCCTTGACAGTGGGACTCATGATTTGGTCCTTAGTCTCCCTCTTGATAGTTTCAAAAGTAGTTGGCTCTTTCAAAATTGCTATCGATTCCACACCATGATCTCGCAACAGTTGTCGAAATGGCTCGGAACATTTGGATAGCAGCACGCGAGGCTGGCACGCATCCTTTACCCTATCGACGCGAAAGAGGACCACATGATCGTCAGAAATGCAATAAAAATAGTAATCCAGAATGGCAGTGTTGAGATTCTCTTCAGCTTTCACACGGTTACGCCACTGGAAGAATAAAGAACGAAAGCTTTGCTGCCAACATTGTTGCGGTGTGGTTTGGGTGCTCATAGTTCGGACGCGCTTTACTATCCGAGAAGCCAATGCGACGACTGTATCTTTGGACTCTAGCTTGTCGGGTACTTTGGCAGATTTGGACTTGTCCATCATCTGGCTTTGGGTATGACTTTCAATCTCCTGGAGAGGCTCGACATGAGGAATTGACGAAAAATAAGCCCAGTATCCTAAACTTTCTCTCCATTCTTTCGTCTGCCATATTGCTTCAAGTGCTTCTGGTGAATGGCACTCTAATTGGATTTTCTTTTTGAGAGTCCAATCTAGAATCTCTGCTTGATCAATATGTATCGGTGCTTCTCTCCAATTACCATCATCATGCAAACTGGATTGTGAATCTTCTGTTTGTTTGTGAATCGTCATTGGTGAAGCAGAGGAAGAAAGCAAGCGTCTCTTGGCAGGAGGGGACTTTGGTGGAGGCGACATAAATCGAAATGGACTGGTAATGCGATTGACAATGTTTAAAATGGATTTGCCCGTTGGACTCATAAAGGGAGCGGCAGAAGCAGCTGCAGCTTTTTCAGGAGTTCCTTTGGTACCAAGCTTTTCCATGACGGCGCCAAAGAGTGAGCCACGGGGACGGCGTTGGGGAGTACCCACAGCGGGAAGATTTGACGTTGAGTCATCTTCTGCTAGCAGTGTGGAATTTTGCGACAAACGCTGCAAGAATGTCGGTGTCGTCGATTCCGGGACCACCTGTAAAGAAGCGGTTCGGCTTCGTCCGGGTAAAGTGTCAAAAAGAGAGGATCGCCGTCGTACCAGGGGCCTACTAAATGGTTGTTGACTGGATGTAGTCGATGCTGTAATGGACGAAGCTCGACGGACAGGACGAGGCGGTGCTAGAGATTGTTGCTGCGTGTCCCCATCATCCGATGTTCCACTTTTTAGAACTTCCGAAATGCGTCGCTTCCCAAGTCTTGACACTGGTGACGACACTCCAGTTATTGATACCGGCTCATTATTCCGAAATGCTTCGGCAGGAGGGGCACGAGGAATATCCTCGTTAGACATGAGGGGATTGACGGCAAAATGTCATCCTTGCGGTGCACAACCATGGTCATCATTGTCCGGGTTTTTCAGAAAAAAGTTTCGGTGGAATTGTACGAGTCCGCATTCCTTTTGGGATTTCGATTCCAGATTCCCTATAGGCGCGACCCAAGTGCGACTACTACACGTACCCCTGCTATTTCAATACTGTCAGTTACTTTTGCTGCAGATGACAACGGCTGAAACACAAATTGGTGGTGACTTTACTGATGGCGAGTCACACTTACAGTGAGCAAAGGCTAGCAATTGATGACTGTTCGAAGGGTTTCAAGTTTTAACTGGAAATTGCTTTACTATCGGTGTGAAAGAGTCGACGCACCTCATTATTCAGCGGAATGTTCAACTGTACTTTACACTTTACACTTTACCTTTACCAGTTCTGGGTCCTATTGCAGTCGTGTTTACTAGGGCCCACCATGATTGTCAATTTTGCGGGAAATTATCATGAATACTCAACACTGGCATGTCACGGTGCACTTTCAAGCCGAGCTGACTGAAAGACCCACGTAACCAATCATGTCATATTTTCAAGTTGTCATGTGCTGGGAGGGACAAGGTATCGAAGACCATCACCTCGCATTCTCAATGTGCTGTCTAGTTCGTGTCCAAAGTCCAAGAAACCTTCTACTATCATGCGTGCTCTACAGGACGGTATTCTTGGAAAAAAGATGTTGTGCAGGACTTTTTAGCAAATACGAGAGATATCCCAGATTGCAACCGTCCCATCGGATCCCACGAGGCCAAACTTGATCTTTGGAAATCAAGTGCACATACTAAAAACCCACCATGACCTTGCCATTTCTCAATACAGACTCCATCTTTTACGTTCCATAGGCAAATGGTACCATCATTATAGGCCGAGGCAAGGAGCTTACCATCCAAGGAGAAAGTCACACAGCGAATGTTGCCATGATAACCCTTAATCAACTTGATCTCCTGGAGAGTATTGTTGTATAGGACAATATTCTTGCCGCATGCTACCGCCAAGACATTGTTGCAAACATGAAGGCTTCGAATGTCCCCTGTATTGGGCAACAACATGTGGTATGGTTGTGCCTCGCCTTGCTGTACATTGCAACCAAATAGGATATTCCATGCAAGCAATCGTTCATCCGAACCTCCAGACACGAGGTAGTCACCGATTTTGCCAATGGCAAGAATCGGTCCCTGGTGTAATGTCTGGATTTCTTGATCTTTGATGAACTCTATCATGCCAGTGTCATTGTGATCTAGTAAGATTCGATATGTGCATATCTTGCGATCCCCACATCCGGCAGCAAATCGTACCACCCCTGGCTCATCATCATCCAACCACCCACAGCAGCAGTTTACACTTGGACGACCGCCCCTATTAGTAACAACCGCAAAAGAATGGCTTTTGGTCCAATCTTGATTCTGCCAAATCAGGACTGTTCCATCCTCTGAACATGATAAGAGTAAATTGTGAATCACAATGGTTGAATGAACCCTCGTTTTGTGATGATAATCCTGCAATACATATGTTCTTCCGTCACGGTTGTTCCAGAGTTGAATTTTACCTCGCTCGGTACCACATGCAACAAAGCCATGCCCAAAGGCCACCGACCACGCTCGTCCTGCTAAGAGTCGCCATCGGACTTGTGGCCATGGTGGTGCGACAGTTTGTTGTTGTTGACTCTCGTGGTACATTTCCTTGTTGACCGAAACCAGAGCATTCCAAGTTTTTCGATCCCTTAGAAATGGGGCAACACATTCAAACAGGATCACAGCTGGTAGGGTAACTCCATGGCGAGAAGAACCAGAATCATCCGGAGAAGAAGAAGGCGTAAAATTAACATTCATGTTTCATGGATTTGTTGGAAGGTCGGATTCTGTCAACGCGATGGTCGAATTTTTTCTGTGATGAGATGCAGATCGAACACAAAAACTACGGTATAGAAGATTCGCGAGGTCGTCAGCGAGCTTTTGACTAAAATGAGTTCTGCTATAAGCGTCTTTTGCGTCCTGCATTGTATTGTTGCATCATTCTATCATTCTTGCTCTACTTGGTGGAAGGAAAGTTGTGTCCAAACCATGCATGTCAAGAGCACCTGATCATGATATTATACGGCAGGACTAGCTCGAGGTTGCTTCTTTTTGGATTGAGTAGACTTGTCCTCCTTTTCTCTTCCTGCACCAGTACGCTTTTTGGAAGACCTTGACACTTTTCTGCCTTTTTGGGAAGGCGGCTTTGGCGCCAACTGTCGTGCATGAGAAGCGAAATGTAATGTCTCTAAACGTTCACTCTTGATGATTTGAAAGCATCCAATGTAGGGACATGTTCGATGTTTGTACCCTGATAGTTGATTACGTCGATTACAATGGCCTCGTTCCATGTAGACTTTCTGCATGCCTAGTCGCTGCCAATCTTCATTTTCTGTCGGTGCCTGCACTCGTGGGTCAGTACCCGGAACAGAGAAATGTGATAGATACAACTCTCGCCAAAGGCAGTTGGACGAGGCAATCATGGAATCCCAAGCTTTGCAGACTTGTCGACAGTTACCAATGTCTTGATATCCCAAGGTTTGAAACACTTGTACTAGTAAATCAGGATTGTCAATGTATGACGTCATTGGTGGACCGGAGCTTTTGTCCTCTCCCTCGGACTTGGCTGTATTTTCCATCCACTGCGCGCATTTTTCATTAAAGTTTCTCGAAGTCAGAAGCTTGTCCCAATCGGAAAATATTGCTTTGGTATCTCTTCCAGCTCGGTCATAGGCTGATCGAAGGTCAAAGGGCTGCGAAAAGGGCCAAGTCCGCAGGGCATCGTCAATGCGTTCTAGTGGTGCATTGTCCTCACTCTCACTGTCCTCGTTGTCATCATGCTCGCATTCGATATCGTCGTCGACGTTATCCGTCTCGTCGCTACAGAACAACAAACTGGTAAAGCCCAATATGCCGAGGCGTTGAAGAGTCTGTAGTTCGGAATTCGTTTCATCCAAGAAACGTTGCTCCTGTGTAGTAAACCAAAGACCGATCTCACCGCAATGAATTCCTAGACTCCTAATAAAAGATTGGAACTCTTGTCGAATCGTATCATTTCGTTGCAATAGCAGATTACTTCGTCGAGACAGTATATGAGCAAGACACCGAAAGATTGCGGGAGGAACTTGCAACGCTCCACACGAAGCATGGTTCTCATACTCGATGGAATCATCAATATCATGTGCATGAATGATTACTTTCACAAAGTCAAGGAGCGGTCGAATGACCATCCAACATTGCTCGCGATCGTCAAAGCAAGACCATGTTGCCACATTTTCCGAGTAGAGCCGGAGCCAAATCGGATCTTTGGTAGCAACAAATCTCGACCATGCAAGGCTGCAAACGCGATGGCATTGGATAGACGACGATGAATTATAGGAAACCAGCAAAAGACAAAGACGTAAGCACGGGGACTTGAAGTCATCGTGAACCATTTGGAGTAATCGATGTATGTCGAATTTGATAGGGTCACAAAGGCGGCGTGGCGTAGCTGTCATCGCCAAGTCATTCCATACTGGAGGCTGATGAAATAAAAGGTGGAATTTCTTGTACCCGCGAGCTCGTACGATGGCCCATTCAGTGGGGTTAGAACACTGGCACTGATGGGCGTCGTTTCTGGGCCCGGCCTTTGCCGACAAGACTTGTTTTAGCGAAACTCCTCCTTTTGGTAATGCGCGCTGGTGTACATATTGCGGACGATAATGAGCTGTCGAGATGTCTCTATCATGGAGATCTTCTATGGTAGCAATCTTGACTCCTCGTTGTCGTTTTTGTGTGGTTGAAGCAACCAAAGCTTCCATACTGATTTTTCGACATGACGAGCATTCAGAATTTGTAGCTCTCCTCGAGTATGAGACTGTTGAGTCACTGTCAGTGATAGCACTACCATGAACATCTGTGTCTATTCGGTCGACATGCCCCAAAATCGTCAAAGTAAAGACTACCATGGTTGGGTAAGATGGAGGACAGTCGATTGCCAAATGTGATGCTATGGACATCAGCCTGTTCCATCTTTGCGGAGTGGAATGAAGCGGAGGTCCTAGTACCGTCTCCACTATACGCATAAAAGAAACCTTGAGATGTGGACAGATCGTCCAAAGGGACGATATCGATTGCATCAGGAATAGTTGAGACAAAGTCCAACGGGTGGCAGATAGAGGTTCATTCCGATTGGACCCCAATGAAGTTCGACGCGGTGATTGCAAGATGGCTTCTAGGAGAACACCGAAAACCACAGCAGCACAAGATCGAGGCACAACACCTGGATCCAGTAACTGTCCGACAACTTCTTGGAGAGGTGTGATTGCTTGATCTACATGTCGTAAAACGGCAATAGTTTGGTGCGGAAATTGGTCATGAAATTGACATATCTCACACCAGGGAATAGCCTGCAATCCTTTATATAAAGCTTCAGAGTCGATACGTCCAAGATCATGATCCTCACGATCCACTTTCTGGGACGCCTTTACCACGACTTTCTGGAAACATGTCTTCAATTGGTCTCGGAAACTTTCTAGTGGAATCGATCGGAACGCTGTCACTGACGCCGCACTTTCGATTTCATTCACGAGGGAAAGATAGGCTCCCTCATTCTTCATTGTAGAGTCATGGCACTGACTACCAACCTTTCGTTTCGGAATTAGTAGTAGAGTAAAATAATCGGTGTTGGCCAGTTTATTGTGACGCGATGGTCCAGCGTAAAAGGATCGTGTTAGTCAATCGGATCAGGAACAGTCGGATGGAGCGTTGAGCTCACAATTTTGTGTACGCTTACACTTGTAACCTAGGACCCGGTTAAAGCATGGAGCTGTATGAGTAACAGAAGGAAAATACGCCAGAGTCGAGCAAGTGAGTCGGACAACCGACCATGGACGGGCAGTCGCGCCAATGGCATTACAACTGGTACTGTACCTGGAACGGTAGCTGGCACGCCCTACCTGAAAAAGAATACGCAAACGCGAGCACACATGATATCTACCGGTAGTCAGAGAAGTCACCAAGCGGCCGCGAGATGATGAGTGTCTGGCGACACACAAACCTTTGTTCTCCTTTCCAATTCTCTGGTGCAAATCATATTGATTGACGGACCGAGTGAAAGAGGACTCTTGGATGCCAAAGGCAGCTCGCCTCCATTCTCCTTTTTAGTTTGTGCAATATATCAAGGATAACTTGGATTCCACAATGGGAAAGGAAACTGCTGGAAAGGAACCAGCCGCCTCCAAGGAGAGCGGCAAGAATAATACCAACGTGGCTCTCATCAACACTGCGTTAACGTACCTGACATTGGTGGGAGTTGGTGCTATTGTGGGTTATACGATATTTGCTTCCATCTACAACCATCGTTGTTCGGACATGATGGATGAGGCGGAGCGTACTTTCAACCGTTCCCAGGAAGAATTGAGCATGAAATTGGTCGAAGCCCTGCACAAGAATACGGCAAATGAAGGCGCCGAGTCGGAACTATTGGAACTGCGAGGACGTCTAGCAGGACAAGCAGATTTAATGGCCAAATACCAAGCCTTGTTGGATAAACATCAAACGACCATGGAACGTTTGAATGAATTACAAACCAATCTGGCAGACTTACAAAATTGTCCCAAGCAAATCAAACAGTTGGAAAATAATGTCAACCTTGTTTCCGTCCAGAAAGATTCGGCAGAGAAGCGATTACAACAAGCCAATGAAAAAGTGGAACAATTACTGGAGGAAACAAAAAGTGCTGGATCATCCGTAGCTTGCGAAACGCAACTTTCCAAATCCATGACCCATTTACAAAAAGTCTACAGTACTCGGTGCCGAGAAAAGTAGGTTCTAGCGCCCCGTGGCATCCCCTTTTTGTTGTTCTTTGTTTCTTCGAATCGATTTTCTCAATTTATTTTTTTTCTTTTATTGGTTTCCCAGACATGGTGAAGGTCCCTACTATATCGAATTTGATCTGGACATTGATGATGAAGGCCAGGAAGAACGTAAATTCGTGGTGGAAATTTCGACCCCTGACTTGTTACCGCTTTCTATTTCTACTTTTTTGACTTTGGTGGAAAATAATATTTACAACGATTTAGAGTTTCTGTCGACACAAAGCATCATTCAATTGGACAGTGATGAGGCAAAAGTGGCAAGTTTGGCCGATGTCCCAGCAGCTTTGAGTTTGGTAGAAACAGCTTCGGCAGGACCTTGTACACCCTATTCGGTTGGCTTTGTCGGTTCTAACGGTGCCTTGAAGATCATCATGACCAACGATACATCCAAACATGGAACTTTGGCGTGTTTTGGGAAAATAGCTCAGGGTCGTCAAACCGTAAGTCGTATTCAACAAGCTACCCGACGTGGTAAAGCTGTGGCCATTACCAGTGTCAAGGTCATTGAGCTGGCATCAAAACCTAGTTTTGGAGAAGGAGAATTGTAAATAAATGGAGGGTAGAAACTTGTTTTTTTTGGGGTGGGGGTTTCCAGGGTATGTACACGGCAATTTTAGATACCTTTATATATTGTTCATTCATTCATTCATTCCAAATACGAGTAGTTGGCTTTCGTTTCTTTTCTAGTTCCAGTGCCTCGTGTTGTTCCTTCATTATTTCCAAACTCCGTTGATCAATTTTGGTCATGAAATCGGGCGTCGGATGAGACCTCCCAGGTAACATGAAGTGTTCTTGGGCGGATGCGGCATTGTCCAAATTTTCTTGCCAACTGCTGTTTTGAGCATTTTCAATCATGGCCCGTAATCTAGCCTCCTCCAATGTCATGGGTTGTTTTTGGTTGTTGGACGAATGTTGTTGTTGTTGTTGTGGACGTTCTAGAAACTCGACAACGTTCCAACAGAAAAGACCAACGACGGTGAATCCACCAACGGTGGTCACTGTGACTGTCAGGGGATGGGAATCTAACCGACGGAGATACTGTCGAAGAGCATGATGGATCTGTTGCATCACCATACTGCTGTAGTTTAGTGAGAGAATTTTTGTTTTACAGCCAAAACATCGATATGAGGTGAAGTGAAACCCATTGTGACGTGTGACCGATGATGAAGAAGCATAGAAAATCAGAAAATTCCATGGGAAGCCGAATGACTCATTGGAACCGGTCCCAAAAATTCCGCGCCATTTTGGATTTGTTGGCGGCAGATTTTGGTCCGCGTCGAGCATTGCCCGGCCCGCGAACTCCCAGTAGAAGTTACGTAGAAGTTGCGGCCCGTGTTGGCTGCAGCTGTTGTCTCCACAATAGATCAAGGCGTGGATCACGACACAACATTGACTTGCTTGTGTTGCCGGTCCAAGCAACAAGTGCTTCAATCGAAAAAGCATCAGAACATATCTGCGACGAACAATCTTCAACGAGTAAAGGTGCAGACTCACGGAAACTGATTCAGGTGAGCAGAAACGATCGAGGCCGGGGCGACAGTGGTCGTTCCCATCACATGTACCATGTCAAGCTGTCATTCGACGTCAATATCCAACTAACCTTTGTGTACACTTTTTGCATATTTCTTTGCCATCCAAAAAACAGTTGTTGTGATTTATAACGACAAGAATACAAAATGAGCTTTAGTGAAGAAAGCTTAACTTCTAATGGCATTGCCACAATTGTGAGTCTTCAATCGGCTGGTGCCGATCGAAACTTTCAACCTGTCCTTCAAGTCCTCTCTATCAAGAACGTTGGTAACGATCGCTTTCGGGTTGTTCTTAGTGATGGTTCACATTTCGTTCAAGGAATGTTGGCAACCCAGCTGAAACATTTAGTTGAGAGTGGAGAGTTAATGCAGAATACCTTGATCAAGATTCAAGACTTTATGAACAATAACATTCAAGGCCGCAATATTATCATCATTTTGCGCATTGAAGTCTTGGGTATTGTGGATCGTCGATTGGGACAACCGACTGATTTTGAAAAGGGGGGTGCCGGGGCACCACCTGCTCGTCCCACCGTCACTGCACCCATGTACAACCGTACCAATACGGCACAACCGGCAACGTCCTCCACCAAAACCAGCCCTGGCAAATCCAATCCATACTCTGCTTCGCCTCATAATGCCTACAGTCCCGAAAATGTTCGTAGTGGTATTGGGGGTGGTGCTCGCGCGCCCATTGTGGCTCAAGGAAATAGTCCTGGAGGAACACCCATTACCTTGATCTCACAATTGAACATGTATCAAAATCGTTGGACAATCAAGGCTCGTGTCGTCTCCAAGGGGGATATCCGTACCTGGTCCAATGCCAAGGGTGAAGGTTCTCTCTTTAGCCTTGAATTGCTGGACAGTAGTGGTATGGATATTCGTGCCACCATGTTCAAAGAGGCCGTCGACAAATATTACAACTTTTTCCAAGTGGGCAAGGTATATACCATTTCGGGTGGTAAAATCAAGGTAGCCAACATGCGATTCAATACCTGCAAATCACAATACGAAATGACCCTGGATATGAATTCTCAAATCAAACTAGCCGATGATGAAGGTGGAATCCAAGAACAATCCTTTGACTTTATCAAGATTGGCAATCTAGAACAAGTCGAAGCCGGCAAGACGGTAGATATTATTGCCATTGTGCAAGAGATTTCGGACGTGCAGTCCTTGATGAGTAAAAAGACGGGTCAAGAGCTGCAAAAGGCAGATTTGACTTTGATTGACGATACAGGAGTCCAAGTACGTTTAACCTTGTGGGGAGAACAGGCCGTGAATGCCCAACGTGAACTCGGAATACACAAACCGGTTGCCTTTCGACGAGTACGAGTGAGTGATTATGGAGGCGTGTCGTTGAGTGGACCACAGGCATCCTTTGTGGAACCTCGAATACCCGAGACGGAAGAGTTGAAGGAATGGTGGAGGTCGCAAGGTAGCCGTGGAGCTCCCGTCAAATCTCTTTCCTCACAAGGTGGAGCGGGAGGCAAAATGGATGCCTTTGGTGATCGCAAATGCATTGCCGATATCAAGGGTCAAAATCTGGGTTATGAAAACGAAAAGGGAGATTACATTAGCTTCAAGGCCAACTTTACCTTTCTCAAAAAAGACAAGGAAGGCGGGGCGTGGTATACCGCATGTCCCAACAAGGAAGAACCTTGCCGCAATCGTTGCAAGGTTACTCAAACCACCGATGGCAATTGGCAATGTGATCGATGTCAAGGTACCTATCCCAACTGCACTCGCAAATGGATTTTCTCAGCAACCGTGGCTGATGACTCTGGTTCGACGTGGGTTTCCTTGTTTGATGATCAAGCAGTGACCCTCTTTAATGGGGCAACCGCGGATGAAGTCTTTGAACAGTTTGAAAATCAAGATGCCTATGATAGTTATTTTGCCAAGGCTTCGTACTCGGAATGGGTATTAAAGTGCCGCGTCAAGAATGAAATGGTCAATGATGAGTCCCGTGTCAAAACCACCGTCATGCGTATGGATCCTGTCGACTATGTCGCCGAGAGCAACGATATTATCAAGCAGCTGGAAAAGTGGCAAATGTAAAAGAGGGGTATGAATAGTAAAAGTTTGTGGTTCATGATGTTTTTTCATATACCCGTACTCTTTTAGTACTAGATTTTTCCACTGGTAACTATAGGGGAGTCGATGTAGTCAGCTGCTACCGAAGTTGAAAACTGGCGCGTTCGTTTTTGATGCCACTTCCATTTCCCTCGTCCTTTTGGAACCACAACATACCGTACATACGAGTGTCCGAATGAACTCGAATGGAACCACAACAGCACTTGGTTCTGGCAAGCGTCGACGTCCTTTCACTGCATCACCAGAGGGTAACAGCGGCAACAAGAGGAATGAGACCCAATCAAAGGTGTCTGGGGGGCCGTCCAACCGAACCATCCTGGGCAGTAGTAGCGATGAGGATGACGAGTTTTTGAATCAAATCTCTCGAAAAACACCTTTGCGCAAGCTTCCTCGTGTATCCATTGGCTCGGATCAAAAGGTAGAGAAGGACAAAATGACCTTTTCACCACAGGCCCAATGTGCTTCGTCGTGCTTCACAAAAAAGTCTACCGGTAGGAAAGGTGAAGCAAAATGCAGGCGACGTCCTCACTTCACTGATTCTGATGTTGATATGGAAAGCAACGATGATTTCCATGACACTATAGATCACCGCCGCAAAACCCGCCCATGTATTTATCAAACGGGTCAGTTGAATGATCATTCAAACGATTTGACAGATTCTCCCGGTCAGACGAGTCCCACGACAAGGAAATTCACATTCAAGAGGCATCAAGCAAAACCTTCACAGTCAAGCCCAACACAAGCTGTCCTTCCAACCGATCATTCGACAACAGTAAATGTTGGGCGTTCTACCAGTCGGACATTTTCTGAAGTCAAGTCACAACGCAATGTCAGAGATACAACACGATCGAAAGCTAATTTCACCCTTGGTCAAAACAACACGACGGGAGACATGAATTCGGATGGAGATCAGGCAGTGGATACTGTCGAACTAACTCGCCGCATGAGAGCCAATCTTGGTGCGAAACACGGCGATTTGCCAACGATGCGCGGTCAAACCTTAGTGAGGCAATCTCCTTGCCGCTCAAAAGTGCCTTGCGACGATGATTGTTCGTCGGACGATGCATCTATTGCCCATTTGCCAACGAAATCCAAAGAATTATTGACCCCCCGTCAGTCTGACGACGAAAACTCTGTGGGAGGACAATCAGTGGATACTGTCCAACTAACTCGCCGCTTGAGGCCAATCTTGCTACGAAACTGAAGATTCGCAACCAAAGTTCCAGTACGGAAGGGAGAGGCAATCCACTTGCGTCTCGAGGATGCATGGTGATGATGGTTTGACCCCTACAGATACACCCACCGTCACCTTGCCAAAGCATGCAAAGAAGATTGTCTGAATCTGACAGAGAAAACTCGAATTGGGGAAACCTCTGTGGATACCGCCCAACTCACACGACGTTTAAAGGGCAATCTTGGTATGAAACACACTGATCTACCAGCGATTGCGATTGCGACTCCAGCCTGCGCGTCAATAAAGCGTCACATGCATAATTTGACGAATACTACTGATGCGCCCATAGTCACCTTGCGGACAAAATCAAAAGAAATCTTGTCTCAATCTGATGATGAAAATTCCGTAGGAGGACAATCAGTCGACACTGCCCAACTAACTCGCCGTCTTCGAGCCAATCTTAGTGCACGAACTGGCGATTCATCGACGCAGGTCATGGTAACGGAAGCGCATGACGACAAGCCTATGCCTCGTGAGATTGTTGCCAACGGTGCTGATGCAGCAAAAGCCACCGTGTCGTCGACGAGAACCAAAGGAAAGCTTTCTCATCGTGACGATGAACAGCTGGGCAATGAGCCTGCGGGTGCAATTCTGGAATTCCGTCTGCCATCACCGAGCGCCTCGTCGTCCGACGAAGACACGGTTTCTGACGAGGACGACGACATAGAACAAAATACCGACAGACTGAATCCGAGTTGTTCGTCCCATGTGATCGAGAATGCAAACGAGTTACCACACCATACCGTGGCGACGATTGATAATCGCCCATTGAGCATCTCGGCCTATGCTGTTCCTGCACTTCCGAGCCACTCGCAGCGAAATCTAGTCAACAGATCATCTGCCGGGAGTACATGGAATCGAACACAAGAGAAACTTGGTCATGAGATGACGGAAATGAAACGATTGCCCTCCCTAGCCAACACGACTCCAGGCGTTGCAAATTCACACGATTTGTACGAAGCAGCTTTCGGTGCTTGTAGCTCGCAGGGGGCTTTGTGTATCAATGAAAGCTCAACTAGTGGGCCACATATAAGTGCTGGTAAAGATTTCAATTCAATTGATACCAGGGAAAGGCAGATCAGCTCTGTTCAAAGCACTGACGATATAGATGATGAGGAGTTATTCAACAAGGCTTTCGTTGCGGATGTTACTTTTAGGAATCCTTGCATCGAATTGCTTGACAGCGATTCGGATGATTGCGCGAGCCGACAACATCACAACACGAGGCCATTCCATAACCAGCCTCCACCGCCTCCACTTGTACACACAGGGCTTCGAACAACTCGCCTGAGTCCTCGCTTTAATATTGCATCACGTGTCTTTCCTAAAAGGCAGGGTGCTTCGACCATCGCCTTCGATTCCACCATACACGATGACATTGCCGATGACGATGATGACAGTGGCAATGAAAACAATCAACAAATTTGTCAAAGCGGGACACGGCGAGTCACCCAAGATCATGCCCTCTTTATTCGTCGCAATCAACCACGTTTTGCCACGGAGGAGAATGTCGGTATCGTTGAAAATGTCCCAGCGACATCGACTTTCGACTTGACTGGTGGAGATTCGGTTGGTGTCAGTGGTTTGACGAGACCTTGGCGGCGGAGTACTCGACCGAGGATACGAGATGCAGCTGCCAGCAACCCCCTTAATGCGGCCTCAGCGGCTTCTACGAGGAGTTTGCGACAACGGCAAGCCCCTGTTCTGGGCGGCATGGAACGTTTTGGAACTTTTGCTATCGCTCAGCAGCGTCAACATCTTAAGCATCAACGAAATGACATCCATGGTGGCTCGGGTGCGGGTGTAGTGGGTTTCACATTCAGCGAGACCAGGGCACCGCTGTCGAAAGCGTCAAAAGATGAAGGAGATAATAATAATGCCCTTTCTGAGGGTGACGATGCAGCCGCTAGTCGACCTACAAAACGAAAAAAGCGAGACTCCCGTCGAAAAAATGAAAAATCAAGTCGAACTGTCCGGGGCAGGAAGACGGCGAAGCGTTCAACCAAGCGAGGTGGTTGGCAGGGTCGGAGACGAGGACGAGGGTATGGGAAACGAGGCGCCCAAGAGACAGTATGGGGTGATGAAACAGGCTCAACTTGCAATCGTTCCGAAGCGTTCAACAGAGAAGATCCGGCCATGCAGCACATTGGCGGTGCGGAGATACAATTCTAGCATTTTCATTTGTAACTAGAACTACTGCTGCGTTGCCGGTATTGAGTGCAAAACGAGCAACGTTTTTTTATTGAAAGGGTACACCCAAGGTTTGTGGCAACCTTTTGGAGGGTTGGCCATTATAAACACCCTGTCGAATCCATACCTGCGAAACATATTTGGGAAATTGTTCGGCTGCCGGTAGAGCTGCATGTAGTGCATTTCGATCCAACAGCCCGTCGACAGTTGCAGGAAAGAAGACGAGGGCCATGCCTTGTCTCGGTTGAACCTGCAAATTCACTACCGGAAAGTGGGTAGCTCCACCGTGTGGAACATCATTGAGATATACCAGCACAGTTACAACTCGTTGACCACCGTTGGTAGCAAAACGTCGCCCATCCTCATTACTCAAATCAAAAGCATCAAAATGCTATTACACAAAGGAAAACAAAACAACAGGGTCGATGAATGATGAGAGGTTTCCACGAGATCACGATAGCACCGAATCCTGCCAAAGTTTTTTAACCCACCTGTAGATATTGTTGTGTATGCAAATATCGTCCTACTTGCGGTAATTCACAATGTTCTACCGGCTTTCCTGTTAACAAGGATATCTTTCTCATATAATCGGGTAAATCCTCTCGTGCGAGGTAGCAGGTCGAACTAGTGCGACTCGTGGAGATTTCTCCAGCACCCTTGCCCACTACCGGCGCCGGACTCCAAGAATCGTTAGCGGCGGCGACCAAGAACTCACATTCATATGGTGTCAAAAAGTTTTCTACGACATAGATAGGTGGAATAGCATTGATCAGGTGAAGTCCTGGATAGCCAAGATTGACACCATTGTAAACTGGAGGGACCAAGGGAAAGTCCTGAACCGTCAAGGCAGGAGAGGGTGGTATCTGTGGCAGCATTAGGTGCGACGATGATGACATTTTCTCAGCAAGCTGTCGTAGCGACTGTTGATGTTGACTTTCGTTAATAGATGTAGTCGATGGATGCGCTGTCAGAAGTGGATGACTCGCCGTTGCATTCGCCTGAGCAAAGGACAACATCATTTGCTCTTGCATAGGTATATAGTGAGCTTGTAGAGGTAAAGGGCCGTGTGCCAATTGCTGACAACCGTGGGCCATGGTCCAAGCTTGGTAATATTCTTCCATTGCTGTATTGCTAGGCATGTCGGAATTTCCAAACCCTTGTAGATTGTCTAAAGGCATCATTCTTGCTTTTAACGACACAACGAGTATTTTCAGATCTTTACTTGCAGCCTTATGGTTAACTGGTCATCAAGATTCATCAAGGCTTTCATTTATGATCCAAGCAATAGCTGGCTGTTGGAACAACTCTTCGATGTGTTCCAATAAAATCTTGGTGGAGGAAAGAGAAGTTGGCGCAAAATTCGAGTTTTGGCCCTGTCATCCAGTACTTTTCAAGGGGATTTCGAATTATGGCATGCTGGCGTCATGAGTTTTCGTTTCGCATTGATTGGCTAGCAGAAAATGAGGTGTCGTTCTGGTTTTTTACCTGCATTTTTTTATTGGGCGTATGTGTCCACCGTGTTCCCAGTAGTACCACTGGCAGAAGAAGCACGTAGAACCAGGTACCAGGTCTACTGTTACTGCTAAACTGGTACACCTTGAACGGGATCCGAACACATCTCGCCGCGACACACAGACCACATTCAATCGTCCGGTACCACCTGGTACGTACCTGCTACCTGTATACTGCAGTACCGGCAACTACCAGGTCCAGAACGCAAGGCCCTACCAGGTACCAAAGTCATTGATGAGGTTTTGGAAACGTGCACCCCAACAGCACCGACGGGAGCAGTCGTGCACAAGGCAATTGATGGTGAAATAATACATTGATCAGTGTTGACAGACACACTATGCTCCGTCAACTTTATAGGCATGCACTTCGACCTGGAGCACGTTTCAATCTTCCCTACTTCCCCTGGTTGATCTCTAAATACTGTTCCTTGTTCGCTCCGAGGAGCCTCGGACGTGAGTCCTCATTAGTATTCGGACCTTCTTAATCAGTAGTGCCGATGACACAACCATCGCCCGCGTCCACAATCCAGCCTAAAAAGGACTCGTATATAATACAGCATACACAACCCCTTGATCCAACACCTGAAAATGAACAGCCTCGGATAGATCCTTGCCTAACAGACCATCCCGTTTGGCTTGTCCCGCACGGTACACATGACCTGGAGGCTGGGGTTGTTGACATTGTCCGACGAGAAAATCCGACACAGGCTTACTGTATTATATCCTCGAAAGAGAAGAAAAGTCTGGATCATCATGCTCCTGGATGGGGTTATGTTGCGTTTGGAATCGTTCTTCCCCGTCTTGCTGATGGTATCTTTCAAATGCCCAACCCCGACGGGGTCGAGTATGTGGCCATTAAATGTCTCAACAGGACAGTTGTTGATCAATCTCTCGCTCAAGGAAAGCGAGAGAACCCATATAAGGAAATTTATCGCATGCAGACTATTGGAGACAACATTCATGTCCTAGGCTGCTTTGATGCCCTTCATGACGAGAGTCATTTGTATATTATTATGCCATACTGTGAGCAAGAGTCATTGGTGGAGTGGATTCCTTGGAAGCAAGGTTTTCCGGAGGAGCAAGCACGGCAACTGTTTCAACAAGTTCTCGAGAATTTACTGTACTTGCGACAGCACGGAGTCTGTCATCGCGATCTCTCCCCAGATAATTGCATGATCTACAAGGGTCGTGTTGTCTTTACTGATTTGGCCATGTCCTTTAAAATTCCATCAGCGACCTCGTTGATCACACCTCTCGGCGGCTTTGGGAAACCTGCATACCTTCCTCCGGAGGTCTTCCACAATCTGCCGTTTGATGCTTATGGCTGCGATTTATGGTCGGCTATCGTTATTTTGTTCAATCTCTTGACAGGAGAAATACTGTATCGACAACCTTCACCCAGTGATCTGGGCTTTCGCTACTTTGTACTAGCACGGGGCGTATCCCGAACCCCAGTCAATGAGCGCACCGTCGAAGTATTAATGGATCTGGATGGAGCAGAACAAATGGCATTATGGAAAATAGCCTCACGTTGTTTGCAACTGAGCCCGCATGTTCTCGAAATTCTCGATCAGGTTCTTCGGGTGGCTATGCAAGAGCGATGGACTGCGGACGATATTGCAACGTCCCCGTTCCTTCATCCTAATACAAGTAGAGAGTAGTTATCTTACGAATCTATTCTACTGGTTGCTCTAGCAATATTACGAGGTAATCGATCCAGTTTTCTAGGAAAACAAGGATGCAACAGGTCCAGTGACCTTGGTGCTGATTGATGCAGATCCCACCGCAGGGACACTTTGCACCGATTCCTGACTATTTGTTACAAAGTTTACTCCGCTGCACTGGATAGGGCTGAACAACTGAAGCAGTGGCATTCAAGAAGTTGGGACCCCTTTTCTTGTGGACACATGGAGTATTTAGCTGCAGGTTTCATTGAGGACTTTCACGCCGGATGAGTAATATCCCCATACTGGCATAGCCCGCCTTGATATTGCCTAGTTACCCTATTCTCCCGATGCACAGAGACCAGCACCAGGGCCTCTATGGTGATGACCATGCTGCAACAATGAAAGAGCAGTAACCACCACTGCGACTGTTGGCAATGTAAGAAGTAAGAACTTTGACGGTGCTGTCCCATCAAAGCGTGCATGAAACTTTGTCCTAGTAAGGAGGTAGAGAAACCGACCACAACACAAATTGCTGCATAGTATTCATGATTAACTGTCTACGAACAGTGTAGCTAGTACTCGCAGTGAAACTGGTTGAGTAGATTCATGGTCGAGCTTGTCTATGAGTGCAGCTGGACGAGGTTAGGGACCACCTCGTAAGCATGGGCACCAGAGGCTAGACAAGAGGGTACACGTACATTATTATCGGCTTCTTGAGCAGGTATCGTAGTAGTGAGGTGACGTGCCCATTTCAAGCCTGAGTGGCGAGTTGACTCTACCTGCTCCTGCAAATATCTGATCATGTTTACTAGGAAACCAAGGACACTACCGGTAGACACAACAGCCGTGATGGATGCCAATCCCAACACCCGTTATGCGGATAGAAAGCGTACCGACCTTGCCACTGATTCCTATCTATTTGGATAATAGTTTTAACCCGCTACACTTTACAGGAACGAAGAGAAGTACAAAACCAGTAGTGATCATGAACTTAGAATCTTTACTTGTGGACATCATATATATAATACAAAGCAGGTATCTGTCGTATTGAGGACTTCCAAGGATGAGTAAAATATACACATTCTGGCATCACTCGCCTTGTCAGTGACTTGGCATCTTATTCTCCCGATGAACACAAACCAGCAGGGCCTCGCTGGTGATGTCCCTGGTTCAAAGAAAGGACAGCCTCCAGAGTCATGGCAATACCAGATATCCCAATGACCAATGCAACACTATAGGCAATGTAAGAATTTCGACCGTGCTTTCCCATCAAAGCATGCATCAAATACTGCCCTAGTAAGGTGGCAGAGAAACCGACTATAGCACACATTGCTGCATATTCATGATTCAACTGTCCATGAACCATGTAGCTAGTAGTCGCAGTGAAACTGGTGAGAAGAATCATGGTCGAGCTTGTTGCGGACGCTACGGCTGGATGAACACCTAATCATGGACAGATGTTAGAAACGATGCTGAGAGTACAATATCGGCTTAGCAAGTATCGTTGTAGTGAGCGAGATGACGTACCCATTTCAAGCATGAGTGGAGACTTGACTATACCACCCCCTGAAGAAGCCAGAGGCAGGCACCAAAGTCAGTACAACTTCTCAGAACAAGCTGTTGGAATTACTGGGTTCTTTGCTGCACAATCTTCTCACTTACCTATCCCAAAGAGTCCAGCAAACACCCCAGCAACGGAACAAATGCAGGAGTATCTGATTGTGTTTCTTTCGTCCCAGACGACATCTCCTGCTATGAAATTATAGGATAAAGCCTTCTTCTCGGCTGTTTGGTGTATGAGTGTTCGTCGGATGAATATTGCAAAGAGGACAATTATGAAAATATTCACAAAATGCAAGGAAAAGAAAGCAAGCGATCCACAGGTAACTTGGAAGGGCAACCAGCTTATAGTGTCTTTCCCGCCCTTGATGAAATTGAAGAAAATCACCACTGCAAACAAGGCGGCCATTTGCAGGATTCTTGTCCAAGGAGTATTCGACTCCTTTTGCAAAAACTGGTGCAGCTCGCTGGTGGATCCCTCTTTGAAGATATCTGGTGTGTCAGATCCGTACGTAATTGAGGTAGAACCACCGGCAGCATGAGATGTTAAGGCTGCCCTTTCTTCGCTGCCGCTTCTTTCTGCAGTTTCTATCGCATGCATTTGATTGGCCTAAGGAACGAGGTCAAAGGTGAGCATCAGCTGAACAATTCTAGCCATTGTGTATGAACATATAACGTACCTTTTGAAGTATCCTTGTTGTCATGAAACTCAGCAAGGCGACGAGCATTATCACGACTAGGACATCCGGGAGGAGTACATTGAGGTCGGCTCCCAACAAGGCCCCTGCCATAGTCAAAGGTTCCATCATGGCCAAAAGATTCCAATCAATGAGTGGTCTGTCGGCCAATGGATGACGCTTGGAGACATTCAAGATTGTATTCGCCACTGCGCCTCCGAATACGGATACGTTTGATAATCCTACAGCATGCTTCACCGGGAATCTGAACAAGAGAGTGTATATGGGTACCAATAGTCCACCACCACCAACTCCGCCACCAGCCGATATGATAAGGCTTCCAACAACTGCCAAGAAGCCAACGTAGTCGACTGTTCGCAAGGGGAAAAGCCGTAAGGTCGTCATATCCACCGTCCCATCATCCAAGAGTTCTTCGTAGAGAATACGGTGTTGGTCGTCTATGCCTTTGGGACCATTGTAAACGAGCAGGGGGACAATCACACAAGCTACGCAGAACGTGATGCAGATGTACTGGTAGTTCATTTTGAGTTCATATTCTATATGCATGGCGAAGCAGAACTTTCGCATGTTTCAATATACCTCGCATCGCACTTGGGCGGTGGAGGGCCACTGGTCCCATGCACGTAGTGGTCAGACGTGGATCAAAATCATTCACAAATTGGTCCAACGCATAATTTAATGGATTCTTAGTCCACGTTTGGATCAAGGCGCTTGACAAAAAGTGTTCCGGCCCTTTTTATTCGGATTGGGTAATTAATGCTTCCCCTTTGATGACGGACATGGAATGACGCAAAGTTGCAGCATACCGGTAGCTATGTCACACTTATTCACCTTCACAGGTACCTACTGTCCATACCTATACGACAGAAGGCTCCCAATGTCGTCATCGAGTTATAATAACTGCGAACCTCCATATCAAGTAAAAGGGCCGTTCCCAACGAGAGTAGGATCCGACGTAGGACGGGTCGGACCAATTGTGGTCGTCCGACTCGTCTATTTTTTCATTCCCAACGCAACTCAATGTAGGACGAAGGATTTTGCGTTGACTTCTACGTAATGTACCGGATGGAACGTTCCATGTCTTCATTTTACGAGAGAGCGGTATTTTCCCTTTCTTGAATTTGTTTCATCAATGTCCTTCATCCCGATCGATATCCTCGCTCATCCCGACCAATGACAAGAAATTCCTCCACAACCTCCTTTTTGATGACTCTTCAGAGGAAGATGACAATGAGGAAGAGGAGGAGCTACTTCTTCTTGTTATTCTTTGCGCAGGTAGAGGGAGTCATGTCCAGGAAGCCGCCGACCCTATTCCCAGACATTGTGACATCGTGACAACCGCAAGAAAGACGTAGTCACAGTGAGCAACATGATTCCTCGAGACAATCGGAAGACTTTATGGACGACGACATGGATGGCAATGCTTCCTTTCATCGAACACTATTATTGGCGCGAAGTCTGCACTCGAGCGACGATGGCAGTGTCGGCAATGATCTGAAATCGCCACGAAGATCATCGGGACAGAAAATGGAGAACCAAGATTCATGAAGCAGGTTGCCATGATGTATTTACTTTGTGGATTGACTGATGGATGACAACAATGTTAACTTGCGGAATGTGCGGATCCCATGGGAATTCGTCAAACCTTTGCACAATTTATTGCCTGCAACGTTTGAAAAGACTTTGCCATGTATCCAAAGTACAGGACGAGATTAGAAGAATATCTCCTCACCATTGCCTAAACTGTACATTGTAAATCTAGAACTACTACTTTTAGAGATATTATTTCTCATCATGTTCTCTGAAAAGGCATGAAAATGTATGCATGTAGCAACGTCGCAATACAAATACCAGTTTGTTCTGGTAAAGATGCAGACTTGCACAATCCAGCGCTAAAACGGGCTATTTGTTATGTCCTCCCTCGGTCGGACCGTCCTCTCAAAAGGTCGGGTCCACCCAAAGTGGAGAGGACCGGGGAAATTATTGGGTTCGGAAAAACCCCTTTCTCCGGGTTGGTTTGGTAGGATCCGACCATATCCGACCTCGTTGGGAACGGCCCTAACCGTGAATGTCCTACTTTCGCCCATTTTTTGACACTAAAGAATCGGATGGGGAGACGGTCACCAACTTGGCGACCTACAACCTTTTTCACCTTAGTAAAACATCCTGGGCATGGTTGAATGATGTAGAATCCCATATGGGGTAGATTTTCGTTTGCGCCCTACTACCGTTAGTACTAGCACATCTGAACAAAGTATCAGCGCCAGATACCATGTGTGACAAGCTTTCATGACCTCTCGCTATGGAATGCTATATAATCTTTTGGTTTTCTCTATGTTGTTTTTCTTTAATGGATTTCTTATATTGGAAAATGAACCATCGGGAAAGCACCATGTTATCTTCTCATTATGGACACATCCCCCCACTACGGTGACTACTATGCCCTTGAGAAAATGATACGACAGATTCTAACGACATGGCGACAGCGGATATACCAACTACCAAGGCAACGCTGTAAGCAATGAAGGAGTTGCGATTGTGTTTGGCCATTATCAACTGCATCAACCCTTGTCCCATGGCCGTGCAAAAAAATCCCACCAAGACAGAAACGGAAGCGTAATGGTAGTTCAACTCCCCATAAACTATATAGCTTGTCGTCGCGGTGAAACTGGTAAAAAGAATCATGGTCGCACTCGTCGCCGATGCCACGGCAGGATGAACACCTTACATAACTTGATTAGAAATCGGATCCAAATATGAACAATCACGGTTGGCTTGGAAGTGACTTACCCATTTCAAGGAGGAGTGGGGACTTGATGATGCCACCACCTTTCATTTTTAGGTACAATGGAGGACACACAGTCAGAATGAGTGAAAACATAACATTTCAATAACTGAGACCATTACACTTACCAATTCCAAAGAGCCCAGCAACTAAACCTGCAAGAGAACACACACAGGAGTACCTCCATGTGTTTGTGTCATCCCAGACGACATCGCCTTGCGCAAATTCGTATCCTAGGGCATGTTTCTTGGCAGTATCTGCGATGAGAGTTTGCCGGACGTGAATAGCAAAAAGGACAATGATGACAACATTGGCAACTTCAAGAGTCACGAATGCCGTTGATCCACAAGTTATTTGAATTGGTAGCCATGATAGTTGGCTCCCACTTCCTTTGACCAAGTTTAATACCACGACTGTCAAAAACAATGCTGAAAGTTGCCAAACTCTGTTCCGTGGGACTTCGGCTTCTTGTTCAAGCAGATGAACAAGTTCAGGTGTACTGTCTTCCATGGATACAAGATTACTGTTCTTGTTGTTAGTTCCGTATTCATAACATCTGACGCTGGTTTTTGTCAAGGCTAACAGGGATTCTGCCTCCTTCTCACTACCCCTATCAGCAGTCTCGGCTGCGTACATTTGGTTGGCCTTGGAAACATTTGGTTAGAACAGGATAGTCAAAACGTCGGGACCGTGCTTGTATCGTACCTTTCGAAGAGTTCGGATGGTTGTGAAACCAAGCAAAAGAACCAACATGATAATTACAGCAATATCTGGTAGAACTTTGTTTAGTTCCGCGCCAATTAATGCCCCTGCCATTGTCAAAGGTTCCATCATGGATAGAAGATTCCAGTCGACAAGTGGTCGGTTGACTAGTGGGTGTCGTTTGGAAGCATTCAGCGCGGTATTGGCAACGGCACCACCAAAGACGGTGACATTGGACAATCCCACCGCGTGTTTCACAGGGAATCTCAGCACCAGTATGAAAATCGGCACCAAAAGTCCACCTCCACCAATTCCACCACAGGAAGATATTACCAGAGCGATGACGGCTAAAATGAATCCAATGTAGTCTGCTGTTCTCAAAGGAAACAATGGCAATGACACTGAGCCTTGTTCGGAGAGTTGTCTATCATGATTGTCAATGAAGTTGGCATTTTCCAAAACGACTAATCCTATCACCAAGAAAATTGGGCACAAAATCAAGAGGTGTTTGTGGACGCTCATGCTGCCTCTTAAAAAATGGGCAAAAGAAATCAGATGATTGATTGATTCTTTTGTTGTCATATAGGGTACGCGGTACTTGTACCTGGTACACCAACCGGTATACCTGGTACATGGTACCAGGTATGTACACTGTGCACAAAAAAGTGCAAATACAGCACTACTACCGCCGACATTTTATCAACACGACCCCGTATTTTCGAAATGACATCACAAAACCCGTTGAATCTACTGGAATCTCCTACGAACTTTGGTTCGAACTTGTGGACGCTGTGTGTTGTGTGTTGTCATTGTAGAAAGAACCGATACTTGTATACCTGGTAATGATGAGTACCTGGTGTGATAGTCTTGCCCCAACTTTCTCAACGTAGAATTTTGTACCGGTTGTACCAGGTAGGAACAACGCACAAGTACCTGGGGACCTGGCCAGTACCAACGGTGACACCACTTGACAAGTGTGTTGTCACACAAGTTTTGACCATGGACGAATTACCGCGACCTAGCTGGATGGATGCCGAAAATGACGAGAGCCACAAGGCTGTAATTGAACCTCTCTTTGGTACGGGACAATTTTCCCTTCAAGATGCGAACAGTAACGAGGAGGTCGATGAGGAAACGCCGTTGACCAAAGGTGCTCGCTACGGCGCTATCCAGCAACCAGAAAATGACAATGACGCCGCTAGTGATGAGGAACAAGAGCACGAGAAAACTGTGGTAACTTCTGCCAGCACTAGTGCATCATCCAAGCAATCCAGCAAGGCGCCAGGAAAGCGTCCCGCTAAAACAAAGAAACCGAGGGCGCGAGAAATTGTCATTACAGAAACTGGCAAGCCAGAAATGCCTCGACGAAATTGTTTGATGGCTGCATTTCATTTTATAGAGAGCGTCGGTGCCATCTCGAGTCTCGCATTGATGGGATCGCAGGCCATACCCTTGGTTTTAATTCCCATGGACGAGCTGGGGATTGCCAATATTTGTCTGAAGATTTATATTTCATTGTTCTCCTTGCTGTTTGTTCTGGTGGAATGGGATGCTCCCATCGGATTTCTGAGAGAAGCTTCCTTTCTTCAGACATATGTAAGTTTGCTGTCATTGTAGATAGTGTGCTCGAGTTGTACTCTCATTCTATATTACCTGCGATTTTTTTAGTTCTCTCGTGGTTTCTTGTACAGCTTCATTGGACTTTCAGCACTCGAAGAAGCTTACTCGGAGCGAGTGGCGGACATGATTGCACACTCCAAAGATCAGTTTCATGTTAGTTGGTTTTCATTGTTTATGCAAGTTTCATCATGGATGGTTCTATGCTTGGGTGTTATCTACATGTTGTTTGGACTCTGTTGTCTCAAGGCTCTTCGCGACAAGGTCAAACGAGAGCACACCCGACGATGGCAGACCTATCGCGACGCCATGAGAATCTATCGAGAATTGAATCCCTAGGTTACTAGCTAGGTAGTGAACTGTATGGAAAGACAATTGTCGCTACCATCTAGTGGATTCATTTCTTTCCAGGTTAGCAATTGTTGGGACTTCGTTGTCGATCTCCACTGGGACGCCAGCGTCCCGCATCTGGATTTCGCCGTTGCCATCGTCGCCGGCGATCTTCGGCCATTTCTTCAATTTCCTTTTCACGATCAAATCGAGTTTTGCGTCGTTCGTTGGCTCGTTCATGACTCGCGGATTTGAATCGTTTCCCTATCGAGCGTCGGGCCATGTGTTGCCGAGTCCGTTGTGATATAGATGCTCCCAAAGACTCGACCAAATCCTGAACTATTTTGGACGCTGCCGATTTACTTAGTTTGCGTCCACGTTTGGGTATAGCCACATGGATTGTCAAAACAACTTTGGATGGGTACCTTTTGGCTTCGATGTGGATTTGGCCATCAAAAAGGTCGCCCTTGAGTGTCGTGAGTGTCACACTAGCATCCTTATCCGTTTCAGATTGTTGTGTGATTTGCCATCGAATCAATCCACTACGACCCATGGCGCCAAGTCCTGGGACCAGTAGGATGCCATGTTTCTTGGCATTGAATGCCGATTTCAATGGATTACCACCCGGAGCGAATTCCGTCCATTGTCGTTCCGCTAGAACTGTCGCAGAATTCTCAAAGATTGCATCAACAATCTGATTCTTCAATTCAACATTCTTTTCTTCGTCTTGTTCTTCGTCTTCGTCGTCGTCCATCATAAACTCATCCACATCAATGGACCAACGAGCCGACACTGCTTGGACAAGCTCATGAGACCGAGGCAACTTATGGATTTCGATTCCATCATCGTCTAATTTCAAATCATCCCATTGCGTCTTTTTGGTTTGAATACTCAAGGCTGATCGTTCTAGAACGGGAGAATTGGCAAGTTTTTGTAGGTACATTTGGGACGGTGGAAATATTGTCGTCCCTCGGGAAATGTGCATTCCGGTTCGAGGAATCATAATCTTGGCATAGATCAAAAATACTAAAAGGGAAACAGTCAAGGCAAAGGAACGAGGATTTTTCGAGCCGATTGTGACAATATCACTCCTCCCGAGGCCAACATCTTGGTAATGACACTCACCACGGTGGTGGGTCGGAGTAGGGACGGATCTTGAGACAAGTCACGATTGTTCTTGTCCAACATGTTGATGAGATCTTGGGGCGACATGCCATTTTGTTGAGCTACTTGTTGCAGAGTTCCATTGGGATCGGGTGACGATCGAATGGCATGGTCTAACTGGAGTAATTGTTGTCGTTGTCGCATGGACAGCGGAAGTGGCGCATTCTCCGCATCTTCATTGGGTGTCCATTTGATTTCTTCTTCGCAACGTCCCAACGCCAATAGGCCTAGAAGAAGGATTATTTTGAATAACGATTGTAATCGTATAGAGCTGAATTTCATTGTTTCTTGGTCAATGCTATTCAAAATAAAAGGATATGATTATACATGTACCATGGTCGTTTGAAAGATGAAGCCGTGGAATCGTCGCCCAATTCCACGTGGAATTTCGCTACGGTTGTCACGAATCGAACCACGAACGTAGTGCTACCAGGTACCAGGTACAGGGGCACGTTTGCAAACCTACCCTGGTATATCTGGTGTAGTAGTTTCTATGTTGGGAGACTTCCAAATTGAGCGAAGATGACTTTTCCTGGCCTGTTTGTGGGGATCAAAACCGTATAAAGTCTTGCTAAAAAGGAATCCAAAATGCTACTAGATGATACATTTAACGTGCTGCATGTGCCACACTGACTCCATTCATCAATCGGTTTGCCTTCTTGTCCATTCGGTTCATGTTGAGTTTTGTTCTGTGATGCAATCGTTGACCCATTTCATCATCGCGACGTTGTTTTCGAACAACCGCTCTGTATCGATAGAGCGACACGACGGAGAAACCTTCCACACCACCCTTGAGAGCCACCAGGATACCCTTGCCCACTCCCTTGAGTTGGTCTCGCTGCATGGGATTTCCAGAGATATTGACGACCTGTCCATCGTATATGCGTTCTCCGGCCGCCCTCTTGGCTGCCACGATAGCAGTACTTTGGGAGGCCGGGCGAAGATTTTGCTTGTAGTATCGTCTCAATGCACGGTGACCGATAATGCGCCCGTCCGGGAATACCAATTCTCCCAATGGTGTCACGTCCAAACCAAACCGAGCAATTTCCTTTTCGTAACTCTTATAAACATCATCATCATCATCGTGATTGTTAGTTTTTCCTTCATCTTCCGACATATCTTCCCATCCATCCTCGTCACCATCATCTTCCGTAACAACAGCAGCTTCCATATCCACATCGGTCGTGTCCTTGTCAGTTGTGGCTTTTGACCCTGATGAATCGTGAAAAACATACTCCTCATTTTCGGCTTTGAAATCATAAAAGGGGTCAAGGTCATCCCAATAACCCTGTTCATATCGAAGTTTCGTGTGTCGCTTGCTAATCATGTGATTTTGACAACCTTGCCAAGTGGGGAACACTTTTTCACAATACAAGCAATAGTGTCCTATTTTGATTTTCTCGTGACAGTAACCTAGAAGACCTTCCAAATCCACCAGGGATTCTAAAATGGACAAATAGAAATACAATCACAGACTGTGAGATGTACCAGACTTTTTGATTCAGCAACCACCTAGCAACAGCGGCGAAAAAGAACGACCTACCTCGATCGGGAATGAAAAATCCAAACTTGAGGCTCATATACTTGACATTGTCCTCCAGTGTTTCCGACATGTGGGTATCAAACAATGATTGTTTTGGGTCAATGGTTGGGTTTTCTTGGCTTTCTACCAATTTTGGGAGGGAGTTTCTTGGTGGGTGACGGGACAGTGGGTGAATCTTGATTCCCTTCAGATTCGTTCCCCGTCGATTTGGACCCAGGAACGGGTTGTTGTGTTTGTTGGTTTTGTTGGTTTTGTTGATGCTTTTGCGAGGATGATCGTTTATGTTTGAGGTGATTGACTCCCGATTGGTTTTTGGCCTCCTTCTCCTTGCGCAAGGCCAAGGCAGCCTCCCATCGCGTTTGAAAGTCTGCTTCCTCCAAGAGTGGTAATCCTGCCTCTCTTCGTTTGAGATTGTACTTGTGCCAATCTGATTTGTAGTGCTCGGCCAGTTCGGCACGAGAAGAAAATGTTTTACCGGGTGCTGTAGTAGAGGTTAACATGATTCCTTTACGCTATTGTCATGCGGAACAGAATGTGCAATTGTGGTTTTACAGTTATTGGTGAATGCTGTCGTGCTACTCGAACCGGTTGGATCAAATTGCCATGATTGAAATCGGAGTTTCCTTCGTTTCTGTTGAAAAAAAAAGAAAGCAATGGGTTGGCAGATGGTTGACGGTCTGTCGTGCGGATGCTGCGAGCCGACCAACACGACCAATGGATAGATGGCCAGGCGATGTCTCACGTGACGCAATCGTACAAAGGGGGTCGTGTTGGCGACACAACCTACGTAGTCCCTGGTACTTGTACAAAGGTATCGTAGTACTCGTGTGTACCTTGTACGACAAGTCATCCTCACTCGACTTGCGACTTCCGAGTCTGCCATGGCAGCACTTTTACAAGTCCATACTCTACAAAGGAACCGTGGGCAACAAGGGGCTGTGGGAGAATCCGTTGGTCGCTTGAAAGTCCTCGTTGGTTGTTGAGATACACTACTATATCGACAATAATATATTCATTGACGCATTGCGTTCCACACACAAATAAGCGAATCCTTTGGCAAAAGTTGCTTGACTTGTTTTCTTGTCTCACACCGAAAACGAGTTGACAGCGAAACATTTACCTGTGATTTGTCTATACGCACATGATTGGCAGAAGAATGGCGTCGTGGTGGCTGGGGATTGCCATTATTCTTGGTGTTCTATCTACATCCGTCTCTGCGACGTTAATTCTTCCCGAATACAATCGATCCTTTCATAGTCTCCCTGCTCTCTTTGGTAGACCATTACCCTTGGACATTCCCGTCACTGCATATTTGCAAATTATCCAAGATTGGCCATTGCTCTGTCAGGAACCCGATCGAAGACCAGATTCCAATGCTGTGGTGACACCCAAAGATGGCATACCGGTGGCTTTGTTGGTAGAACGAGGAAAATGCACCTTTTGGGAAAAGGCAGAGACTGCTTCGTTGTGGTCTCCACCAGTTGAATATGTAATCGTCTATGATGAGGAACCCAAGCCGGAGCTGGTACCCATGAGTAGTGAATTGGAATCCAATATGACCTTGTTATTTGTAACGCGACAGACTGGACTCGGTAAGAAAAGAAATGAAATGAAATGAAACCAGGCATTGCATTGTTGATGAAGGAGTTTTTGCTCACGACACACTTCCTCCGTGCGCTGCAGAACTAGCCCGCTTAGTCAACAAGACCAAGTCTTCCAACGGTGTTCTGGTGCTTATGGATGGTGTCACTCCCCATGTTTTGCCATTCAACAACCTGAAATGAATGTAACGGCCTACTTGATTGCGGCTCTGACGGGATTCTTTGGCCTTTTTTATTATTTTTTTGGTTGTATTATGATTTGTGCGCAATTAGGATGTATCACTGCTCGAAGAGATGCACGGGGGCGAATCATTCTCTTTGCGGGACCCCGACATATGGGAGCAGTAATGCAAAGTGCTCCCAATCGATTATTAACAGAGACTCAAGTCAAAGAGTTACAGGAGGAAGAATTCCACAAGGATGAGACGGTGGACAATGATGAAGAGGTTGGTAGCGCCTACTCTTGTGCCATTTGTTTGGATGAATTTGAGCACAAGGAAAAAGTTAGAGTCCTCCCCTGTCAACACAAGTTTCATGATGATTGCGTGGTACCGTGGTTGACCCAACGCCACTCGAGTTGTCCACTATGTAAATTTGATGTAATGGAACATGTCAAGAATGGTGCCGAATCCCAAACTCCAAGTCAATCCACGACGTCAACAACACCGAATCAGACTTCTTCTGGTGGAACCAGAGGATCGAATTTCTGCAGTTCCCTTCGACATTTCCGTGGCTGGCGTCCTGTGAATACACATTCGGTGTCATCCAGCGAAGATGAAGCCTCTAGGATAAGGGAACAGGACCAGGTTGACTCGCGAGTTGAAAGTGAAACTGAAATGGTTAGGACGCCCGCTCACAGTGAACAGTCAGACCGAGACAGCTCGTCGCCGGACGACACCACCACCCCATGAAACAACACCAGTGTATCACCTCCTTTTCCACCTATCATTTGGATGTGTAAGTGGAAAATGTATTTCTAGAACTATTATAGAGGAACACTTTTATCTATGACAATAAACCATGCACAAGTGTGCATAGGCGCTTATTGGATCATCATCGTCAAACCGCCGGTAGCTTGGCAGCCTATGCTGATCGGGAAGCAATAGAGGATTGGGTGGGTTCGGGTTTTTTGGCTCCCACAATCTTCTTGAACCTTCGAGTCGCCGACTCGAAAACGAATTGAAATTTGTCCCACTTTTGGCCACTTAGGGATTCTTCTCTCTCTTGTCTTGCCTTTTGAGTCTCTAATGCCGCCGTGGCAATGTCTTCCATGGTATAGCCGAGTGCCATGAGTCTAATTTGGGGGTTTTCGAAACACGAACACAAACGAGAACATTTCGATGGTAAGACACGGATTATTCTTTCGATAAATCAAAAATTCAGGTTTCAATCAGTATTGTTTCCAATTTCCACTTACAATCTCGAGCGCTTGGTGGCACTCAGTACGAGCTGCTTTCGATGCCGACGCCCTTTTCGATTGGCTTCAAACTCATCTACATTTAATTTGCGTTGCTTTTGACATTCATCACTAATGCATAGCGGTGCACCTTCGCAGGAGGGATTGTCACCAATTTGTATCAAAAACTCGTAAATTTCCAAACTCGAAAAGTCAACCTTTTTTTCATTGGTACCCTTGGCGGATACTTTTCCTTCCTTCTTTAGGCTGCCACGTAACGACTGTTGCATCGATCTCTCGTCATTGTAGCTTTTCCTCCTTAAAGAGTTGGATGCAATGTCCTCAGGCATCATTTGTATTGTTTCCACCTTTCCGACGCTATAGGAATGTCGATGGAGGATCGAATGTTTCGAATCAGTTCACCCAACGTTTATATTCTTTTGCTTTTGGAAATGGAGTATGCAATTGCGTAATTATTATTGGGTGCGCTGGTGCAGGCAGCTTCGATGCTCTCGGTACGGTATGTGTGAAGGTGCAGAACGACCGGGAAACGGGGGACCAGGGCCTTGTATTGGTACTGCAGGCGCTCGTTACTGGCCTTCTAATAGTTGGGGTCATGGAGAAAGTCTCTATTTAACAAACCAGATCTTCGATGCATTCGGTAATTTATTTAAATAACACATGTTAAGCCACTGCTATCACTCGGACGTTTCGCTAGTTCCTAGGTCCTTTATATATAACACACCATCTAAGCTCCTAAATCCATTTCTACCGGCATGTGCATGTACCAGTACTTTTATTTGGCGTAGATTCGGCATTTCCAGTTTCGGAGACTTCTCACTTCGCAAGCCCCAGGATATGTTGTGAACAAAGTAATGTCACACCACAGAAGGTACCGACGTTCCGCAATTCACGTCCGTGTCAAGAAAACCAATCATCCCAGAGCTGGTCAAATGAACTGCTGGAAGTAGTCAGGGGGACTATCCATGGGGGAAAGACCTTGTTTTATGTGTTTGTTTCCGCCGGATGAACCTTGGCCATCACAACAGTCACAAGCATCAAGATCGATGAGGATTACTCAACCTTTGGCCTCTTGTGTCACCTACACACTCGGGAGAAATCTTTATGTACCACTCACCAGTCGTTCGAATGCAAGAACCTTGCCAGAAACTCGGGGTCCTAATTTCTTGTTGGACGCCGAAGTGGTGGCAGCATTGTGTCGTGTACGCGACGAAGAGCAAGGGAAGAAACAATGGGAACCTTGGTGTATGTATTTGGATACTCAAGAAACCAAGCAAAAATTACCACCACCACTGGAAACCATTGTGTCATTGCCTGATTGCGCTGGTGAACGTTTGCCACGAGTCCAAGATTTGTCTACTCAAGTCCTAGAGGCCTTGAAGCGTCGGTCGGATTATGAATCCATTGTTCTATCTGGCGAAGGAGAACCCACTCTGCGATTAGATGACATGATGAACTTAGTCCTTGATCTCAATGCCTCGTCAGATGTTGCACTACCACCCATTCGTTTGACGACCAATGGATTGGTGGATTCACCACAAGTCGTAGTTCCGCAAATCATGAATTGTGGAATCACTTCCATAAGTGTAGCGTTGATGACGGCAGATCCTGAACAGTATGACGAATTAATGGCCCCTACCGAACCGCATGGACATGATAAAGTGTGCGCCTTGATCAAGCATGCAGTCAGTTGTGGACTCGAGGTTGAGACAACTGCCGTTGATCGACCAGAAATCGACAAGTATAAAGTGGAAAAGCTGTCGCAAAGTTTAAAGGTGCCAGGCCCCGTACGATGGAGACCATTTTTTCCATGAAAGGTACATTGATGCAAGGGAGGGAAAATAGTAATTACGAAACTACAAGGCATCAAAAATTCGTCTTACCTTGCAATCTCTGTAACGACAATCCTGTCGGTAAACACGAGCAACGACGCGAAACATATCAAGACCCTTTCATTGGACCAGGAACTCTATTTTGCGAACTGCATCGTTGCATAAATATTGCAATGAATATGTAGCAAATAATCGGCTATGGATCGAATTTAGAAGGTGTTTAATCTCATCAGTAGCAAATAATATAATCGGCTATGGATCGGATTTTACAAGGTGTTTCTTAATCTGTATATATGCATGTGTATCCAAAAAAAAGAACGTCCCATGTCTTATGCCTGTTGCTTGTCAAGTGGCTTGATTTCAGGAGCTTCTGGTCCCATGATGGTGCTCATGATTTTGCCAGTGACAACATAAGGATCGCTGTTGGAGGATGGTCGACGATCTTCAAAGTATCCCTTTCCTTCGGCCATGGTGTCACGACCGATACGAATAGAGGCACCGCGGTTAGCTACACCGTAAGAAAATCTGTCCATGGAGGCAGTCTCGTGTTTTCCGGTTAATCGAAGGTGGTTCTCTTCGCCATAAACGGCAATGTGTTCCTTGTGGTTGGCTCCCAATTTGTAGATGGCCTTCTTGATTTCTTCCAAACCTCCCTCTTCTCGCATCTTCTTAGTTGAGACGTTGGTGTGCATACCGGCGCCGTTCCAGTCCCCGTCGACAATAGGCTTGGGGTGGAGGGTGCAGAAAACTTGGAAGTCCTCGCAGACGCGTTTCAAAATGTATCGCGACATCATGAGTTGATCACCAGCATCGATTCCAACGCAAGGTCCGACTTGATATTCTTGTTGTCCCGGCATGACTTCTCCGTTGGTTCCAGAAATTTCGATACCGGCATACAGGCAGGCTTTGTAGTGTGAATCAGTAATATCTCGACCGAAGCTATTCTCAGGACCTACGGAGCAATAATAGGGGCCTTGAGGTCGGCTAGGCATACCGCCTTCGGGCCAGCCAAGAGGGGTTCGCTCATCGAGATTGAAAAGAGTGAACTCTTGTTCCAATCCGAACCAGATTTCTTGATCGTCATTTCCTTCAAATGCCTTGGCAGCTGTGGTGTACGAAGTGAATGACGTGACGTGAGACGGCGTGGCGAAAAAAGGAGGAAAAAAATACCTTCACAACAATACAACTTACCAGCAGCCCGAGCATTGGTGGGAAGTGGTTCTCCTGCAGGAGTCCAAGTATCGCACATGACCAAAATGTTGTCTAGACCGTCGTTACGAGGACGGAAAGGATCCCGGAAAATTCTGCAGGGTCGGAGGATAACTTCAGAGTCGTCTCCGGGAGCCTGTCCAGTGGAGCTTCCATCGAAATTCCATTTGGGAAGAGTCTCAATGCTCTTGGCCTAAATGCAAAAACAAACCGTGGTCCGTCAGTATCAAGGTTAAACAATCCCGACCCATTTCCGACAAATGCAAGAACAAAATCTACACTCACTTTTTCTGCAGGGAGGGTTCGTGTCTTTGATCGAGGGTTTCCTACGGCATCAACCCAAACATATTCAGCCAGAACCTTATCGGCAGGGAAGGGCAAGGCTCCGTATTTGGCGATGACGGCAGGATCCAATGCCGATCGGCCTGTCGTCTTGGCGAGGACGCCAGCCATTTGCAAGGCAGTTGTCTGACGTTGTTGTACCATGGGAGCAAAGGCATTTGTCGAGATGGCACAAGCCAAAAGCGAAAGGGCGGTGGTCAACTTCATCGTCGTACTTCTTTACAATTACTTGATATCCAATGGACAAATCCTGAAATTTATGAACGCGATGCAAGATGCCAAGCAAAATGTGGGGGCGGCCTATGATGTCAGTAAAAATTTCTAAATCGAAAGTTCTTTGTTGGGAATGAGAACCATTTCTTGACTAGATTGACTGAATTGGATGGACGTAAAATGCCGGCCGAAGGAAAAGTTCTCAGTCCATTCCGGCACCTTGGTTACCACGTCAGTTCGCAAAAATATGCTCAGATAAATCAGATCTATGCCTCTTTTGACTGCCAGACAATGCTGCACGGAACGGCGAGAAAAGTGCAACCAATTTTGACCATGAAATTGACACTGCGAGAAGAAGGAGCCAAATGAATATAATTATATGGAAAGAAATACATATGTGACATACCTATCCTTCGAGACCACTACCTATCATGGTGGAGTGAAGGGGAAGACACCAAAAAATAGCGTCGTGCAAAAACACAAACACAGTTGTGACAGTGGGGTGAAGGAACCCTTCAGAAGTTGAATCGGAGAGGCAAGTTGATTTTATCAAGAGTACATTTTGTTCACTCGGATTTCAGTTCAAATAGGAGCAAACCAAGAGAATTTTGAATCTATCGTTTTCCAAGAATGATCAAGGGAGTCCTTATTGTGAACAATCACGGCAAGCCGCGACTGGTAAAATTTTACCAATCAGTGGAGAGTGAAGCCTTACAACAAACGGTGATTCGACGTATTTTTACCCAAGTAGCACAACGCCCCGACAGCTTCTGTAATTATTTGGAGGGTATTGTACCCGAATGGGGAGAACACATCAAACTCATCTACCGACATTATGCCACACTCTACTTTGTTTTTGCGGTGGACTCGCAAGAGTCGGATTTGGGAATTCTGGACTTGATTCAAGTGTTTGTAGAAGCATTGGATAAATGCTTTGAGAACGTATGTGAGCTTGATCTCATTTTCCATTCGGATCGTGTCCACTACGTGTTGGATGAAATTGTTATGGGGGGTATGGTCCTCGAAACGAACATTAATTCTATTTTACAAGCTATCAAGGATCAGGGCAAAATGCATAGTGACAGTCTCACGAAGGTTGACGCTAGCGAGAGTGCATCTCAAATACGAGAACGATTAGGTGACACTAGCAGTAAATGGCAGTATAACTGGTGATTTTATTGTGGCTGCGCAGCCTTCTCTGCACCGGACAACAGTGCTAGTTGTTGTAGATCTACACTATAATCGGTCGAGTCGTCCGTTTCCCCCGTCAGTCGAAGTCTCTCCTCAAAAGTGGCAATTTCTTCAGAGCAATCTCCTAGGTACATGACATTGTAGTATCCATTCGAGTGCACAGCTGTAATCTCTGCCCATGACCAATAACCGTCTCCTTTGTAATTTGCTTGGACGACATCACCAACCTTGTACAATGGCTTCACCGCCACCTCATCGGTTAGCTTCTCTGCTGATTGTAGATCTGTCTCTTGTTTCGGTAGTGGCTCCAGGATACCCACACCTTCTAGAAGCCTAGATGCTTCCTTGTCTCCCATCGACTTCACAAAACCTTGAAGCCATCGAGTCACTTGGTCAGTTGACTTCGTTCCTAACCTCGAGTTCAAGTCTTCATATCTTGCAACTCGATAACCCTTGCCTGTATCCCGCGGAATGACAGTGCGTTTTGCAGTGAGTGTCTGCGGAGCGATGCAGTCATTCTTTGCCAACAGAGAAAGAGTAATTACCTCGTTTGTCTCCACTACGATATAGCCATTGTTCCATTGTCCCCATGTAGTGATTGACCATCAAAGGTGTGTCGTCAACTGCCAAATATAGATTCTTAGGACAAATGGATTCCAGAGGGGTGTGGGGATTCCCTTTGTTTTTGGGATGGTCAAGATCGCCTAATCGAAGTCGACCCAGATCTACAATCACCTTGTTTGGGACCTCGCGAAGAACATTGCAAGTTATATTCACCTTGGTTTTGTAGGTGGCACCATCCCCTCCATATCGTCTCCATCGCAAAGTTTGAAAATTCTCCCCATCGAATCCTTTGGGAGTCACGGCATTCACCTCTTGCTGTGGGCTTTCATGGGCCGCAAACTGCCTTCTATAGACCGGGACACAGGGCGATGTCAACTTCACGTAGTCTGGATTGGGTAGGACGAGGTTCTGGAGTATGGTTGCAACACTGCCCACTTCGTCAACAGGGGGTACAATCCAATCCAGTGCCCATTGATCATCCTCAGGCCCGGTACTCAGTATATCTGGATTGAATGTCATGTATTCATCCACGTCAATTACCATCGTCCAACCCCTATCCATGCGCTTGTGTTCTTTTAAGCACTTCAAGTTGAACGCCGCTTGTCGTGCTCTATGATATTCGAGTTTGACATTCTTTTGTTCGATTCCCTGGTCATCATAGGCGGCTTTGTGAACCTTTTCGTCGATGTCAGATGGCAAAAAGTCGTCATCGGTCCACACGACAATCGACATACGGTCCTTCCAACGATCCAAAACTTTATTGGGACTTGTCAGGCTATGCGGATCCGTTGTCAGAATAAGATTGCGAAGATTCATGACTTGATAGTGATATGCCAACCACTCTGTTTATTGTTGATGATGATGATGATTTCCACAAGCCCAAAAGCGACGTTATAGTTAGAAATATGTGGAATGCATTCTCGTCGCCTCTGTTATATTTTCATGTTGGGTTACCTACCAATCAAGTAATGATTGTCATCCATAATATACAGACATGCACTGGTCGTTGTCGTCGGGTTTGTTATCGTTTCCACTTGCGATTTATTGGAATCTGTACAGGTAAGTTGTTGTAAACTGCGTAGACCAGGGTGTGTATCTATCACAAAGGCCCCATGGAGAAGAAAGGAAACGTTCATTGAAACAAAGGTGCCAATGGCTAAAAGGTTCCAAGCGTTGGATGCCCTCATCCCTACCGGATGCATCCTTGATTATTATTGTTGTGTTTGTTGCTTCTGTTGGCCCGTTGCTTGTGGGTTGTTTGTCTTTATTCTTTGTTCCAGCACCAACACGCTTCCGTGAAAGTCCCACATCGGATCTCAGATTAGCCTGGAACGGCTGTTTGATCCGTTGACCGTTATGTACCAGGTATTCAGATAAATATCAAGAAGCAAGGAAGAGGTACAACATACACTCACTGGTACCTGGTACCTGGCACCTGGTACAGTGTTTAACTGGTACCGGCATGTGGACCGCCAACTTTTAGGGGTGCGATGGGCCTCTCGCCAAAAGTATGGGTATTGATTATGAAGACTATTCCAACAATTCCAGCAAATGTGAACAAAAGTGAATCACTTTCAGGTTAAAAAATGCAACCATTTCGAAGGCGTTATGAATATTCTTCCATTCTACCAGGGAAACATGATGGAATAATTGGGAAATGGGGTCGCCATGGTGTCGTGTCGGCCATCAAACGACAATTATGGTGGTGGGTGTACAGCATTGTTTTTGTTGTAATAATGGTGGCTTATCAGCTTCATAGGATGGAAGAATCGGTGATTCATCTACAATTTCCTTCAATCCCTCCTGTTGACATGGTTATTGAAGAAAACAACAACAACAATGACAAGAACAATCACCACAACAACAACAGCTTTGATGAAGCGGCAGCAAATTATTCACAAGCGATTGAAACTATCAATACTGTTGAACCAGCAACAACTACGTCGCTTGATCATCAGGCTGACCCAGTGACAATGGAAAAGTTGCAAAGAGCCGGGTTAGATCCTACCACTACTTTGGATCCCGAAACATTACGTCGGATTCCCAATTGGAATACAATCGAATCCATTTTGGGATCGCCATCACCTCATATTGTCGGATTAGACACTTGTGCCGAATTTCAAAAGATTGTAGAAAATGAGGAGCGATATATTGGAGGTACGTTGGAACAAATGAATAATTTATTGGGGTCTCGTGGAATCAGCACACCTTGACTCGCTGCACTTCCCTATGTTTCTCATCGAAACCTGTTGTCCCGATCCTGTTTCACTTCTGTCAATGGTGTTTTACCTTTATTACTGTTAGTAAGTGGATTTTTCAATAGTGGAACCAACCTACTCGCATATTTGTTGGAAACGAACTGCCAATTCAAAGATGTGCCCGGTGAAGCCCTTTGGGCAGTACCTTGGGGAAAACATTCGATTGCTATGCGACGAGATGTACAGGTAGTGGAAGGTTACGAAGCCTACAACAAGACACGAGTTTTACCAGCCGTCATTGTTCGAAATCCATTCGAGGTACTGGAATCCATGTGCCGTAATTCCTATTCGGTGCATTACCAGGAGGATGTCAATAGTACCTGTCCCCACATGGTGGATCATTCGAATGGCAAGTTACTGAATGTGACGGTAGGGAAGAAGAAACCTGGAACCGAGTATCCATCCGTTGCTCATTATTGGAACGAATGGCACCAAGGGCATGTGCACGAATTTCCACACCCGCGATTAGTTGTTCGGTTGGAAGACTTGACGGTCCATCCAAGGGAGACGGTTCAGGCGATATGTGAATGTGCCGGTGGTTCCATGGCGGACAACTTTTCCTACTTGCTCAGTAGCGCCAAGGAAGGTATGGGACATGGAGAAGAGAGTGAAAAGAATGGACAGGTTGAGGCATGGACTCGTCTCGGACGCGCGATTCCATTTCCATCTCAGGACTACGAGGCATTGAAGAAATATTTAGATCAAGACCTTATGAGCCTATTCCATTACGTACCACCGCCACGAGGCGAGATCTGATCAATGGCCACCTCTGCCACTATACCTTTATGGGTTCCAAATCATATCACCCACATCGGAGTCATGCGCCATTTAACAAGCTAGCAAAGATAGCACGAGGGCAAGGCAGTAATCGCTGCATGATGTACTCCTGTGCACTTTGGAACCTCTAGAGTCGATACCATACTGTCGAGAAGATTTTGTTCACTGGACTACCGACGTTGCTCGCGGTCTTCTCCAATCAATTGCAAAATGTTCAAAAAGATATTGATGACATCGGAATATAATGCCATTGCACCATATACATAATCTTGGTCGTTCATCCGATACTTGGAGTGTTTCCCTGCGACAATCAATTTGGTGTGATGGGCTAAAAATGCCGAGAATAACAAAGCGGCAAAACCGGAATATACCATGTCGGAATAGGGTATGAATCCTTTGGGTAAAATCCCAGTTCCTTGACAAATACCAACCAATAGATACACCATTAGAATCACCGCCCAACTGTCCAAAGTACCAACAACAAAAGGTTGAGTACATGAATGTATCCAAACTACTGCCCAGAGACAATAATGAAACAACACATGTTTCACTTACGATGACAAACTCGCTCCAATCTGACTTAGATCTCGATTGGGATTCTTTTGCTGGATTGTATACAAGGATACCGCCAAACTCGCCACTGCCGTTGCTCCCATGGCGGTCACCACGGATCGGAATTTATAAAAACTACTGAGAAATCCGACGGACAAGGCCTCACCTAGAGTAAAAATACCCAGCCACCACCATTTGTTGGGTGCCTTTCGTCGTGCGTCTGGACTGGAGCAAACACGAAACCATGCTACCGTGCTGGCTAGAATACCAATCAAGGGAATGGATGCCAGCGGTGAAGGTTGGCCGTGTCGGCTCAGTTGTGCTATACTCGATAGTAGTGGGTGGAGACCAAACAAGAAACAGGATATGGCCGTGACAATCAACTGTACTGCCAAAATAGAATAGACTCGTGCTGTTTTTTAATGATAGAGCAAAACCATCAACGGAAAATTTGTGAGACGATCATCAATCATTCATTGCACCACGATAGAAACAACCATCTTTTCCCACCTACCAATAAATGAATTTCTTGATTCTCTCGTCAAAAAAGAATTGATCATGTCTCTTGTTGCCGCGTCATCTTCAATTATATCCTCGTTCTCCTGATCCACGTCGAAAGGATCTGATGCCTTGGGTTGGTTCAGGAACGATGACGATGATTTTCCAGGTCGCCCTTGAACACTCGGAGGCGTTCGTGTTGGAAACACTGAAGAGCCACCTCGTGGTGAGACCAAAAACACACGTTGGGTGGGAGCGAGCCAGTAAGCGTTATCCGCTGCAACATGGGTATAATCAAGAAGATACCAAAGGGCAATGGTGCAGGCCCACCAACCTCGCCTTATCGTGAAATGATACATGGTCAAACGAGGGATGAAGATAATGCCGAAAAGAAGAAACAATACCGTCCAGTTTTCTTAGAAACGTTGATGATCACTGTCCACCTTATTCTCAATCTGTCAAGCCTGGTGCCTGACTCTCACAGTCAATACTCCACAGTTTCCTATTCAAGGTACAGGAGCATAGAGAGCAATCCATCACACTTGACACTTCGTGACAGTGACTGGACGGATTTTCCATGAGCTTCTCGTGACTGGATCAGCAAGTTGTTGACCAATCTGACTCACCCTGGCAACACGTCATCCCTGGTGACAACGGTAGACACGAACCAAACCAAATACCACGGGGAACACCGTGTGATGCCATCATGACGCTTTGTACATTTGAAATGGAAATCAGAGATTGTTGTCTATAGGAGGGGCCAGAGCTTCTCATTCCATACCAAGAAAATACAGTGATAGAAAACACAAGGCTTCTCGATTGACTCCTCTTGTATTTACACACAAAGTCTTGTGTTGATCCTCGCAACGTTGGCACGATGAAGAGGTTCCCAACCATTATGGAGCTAACAACACTGTTGGTAGGGGCGACATTTATCTTGCCAAAGTGCACATCATTTCTTCTTCATCCCAGAAACCCTGCATATCTACAGCGTACATTGTCATCGCCATGGTCGAGAAATATTGTATCCCCGTCGATTTCAACTAGAAAGCGACTCTGTCGACCTCTCTTTGTCAACTTTAATTCGGATGACCCCTTTCAAGTTCTCGGTATGGATGAACCTTCCACGGACAAGAAAGTTATCAAACGAGCCTACAAACGCATGGCTCTACAGTATCATCCAGATGTCGCTACAACCAAAGATAACAGTCCGGAGGAAAAGAAACGTGCTAGTGATCGATTTGCCAAGATTAATTGGGCCTATGATGTCCTAACCGGCAAGCGAGAGAATGATTCGACCTATGCGACAGGCTCCTCCAAAAACAGTGGTAGCTCGTCGTCATCGTCGTCGTCGTCATGGGCCCCTCCCCATCGGAGAAGTGGGTCGCCGTCTTCGACGTCATCATCATCTTCCAATCGCAATGCTGATTCAATGGATTGGACGGATTTCATGCCCAAAGTCGACAACGAAGAGTACAATGCCGATGGAGACTCGTTTAGTAAAATCCTATCGGACCTGTTTGTTGGTGCTGCCGCTGGAGCCGCCGGTTTGGGAGGACCCAATGTCTTTCGGGATTTTATCGAGTTTCTTGAAGGCAACGTCGATGGCTTTGGGGGCTCCGACGACGATGCCGAACTTAGAATCATATTGCAAACTGGATCTCTGGACGAAGTTCGAAACGAACTAGATGATACTGAGTTGGTAGTTCAGCAGTTGAATGCAAAGTTGCGTGGGATCCAAGATGAGATTGTGACGCTGACGACACAAGCCAAAATGACCACCCGGTATTTGGAAAAGATGGAATTGGAAGAGTCCTTGGCAGAACTCGATGCAAGAAAAGGAGTGGTAGAAGGTTATGTCAAAAGGGCACAGAAACGATTATTGAGTCTCCAAACAAGATACAAGGAGCTGTTGACAACTGGTGGAACGAGGGATACCTACACTACACGATCCAGCTCATCGTGGCAAGACATCAAGAACGAAGCTACTACGACTACCAATACGCCCAATGGATCGAAATCATCAACTGGCAGCTCAACTTCTACATCCGAACCGCCCTCTGCAACACAACGCTCTACAAGTAACGAGAATGATGCTTGGATGAATGAGAGCTTTGGTTCCTCGTCCTACAGTCGTGGTGGAGGAGAAGGCCGCCGACGATCTCGTAGTCGGTCGACAAGCAGCAGCCCATCAACTTCGTCGACACCACGGCCTGATGCTACTACGTCTTCTCCACGAGGTGAAGCTCCTAGATCACAAGAAAGTCCTCGCTACTCGTCGTCGGCTCCCTATACTACTGGTTCTTCTCGAAGTAATGCGTCCACCACCTCTAGTTCTTCGGCACTTCGTAATGTCGCCACGGATGTACCTCCACATCGACGAACCACCGGTTCCTACGAGAACCAACAAGAAAAAGACAAGAGAAGACTTCGAGAGTTCAAAGTTGATGAAGAGTTTGATAAACTGAAAAAGGAACTTGGTCTGTGAAATAATTCCCAATAGAAACCCATTTCTTTGTAGAAAGAAAATGCAACATTGGTGGATCAACGACACGACGATAAATGGCTCCATTATTGTCCGAATAATTTTTTACTATTAGGACCGCACGGCAACACCATTTTTTAGCATCTTAACGAGATGTAATTCATACGGCGAGCCAGCATTTTAATAAAAACCCACGAGTTCATTGCTAAAAGACGTCGAGAAGTTCTAGAGTGATTTACGTTTTTCGCTCGCTAGCGATAGCTGGAAATTGTACAGCCGGTATAGAGTCATGCCTTGATACAAAATATACTTAGGCCTTGATCTTGGCATCAACCATGGCAACGTGCTTCATCAAGTCAACAACACGTCCTGAGTATCCATATTCGTTATCGTACCAGGCAACAAGCTTGACGAATTGGGGGTTGAGCATGATACCGGCATCAGCATCGAAAATGGAAGATCGGAGGTCACCCTCGAAATCTGTGGATACAAGGGGTTCGTCGCTGTATCCAAGGAATCCCTTCATTTCACCTTCAGACAACTTCTTGATGTGGGCACAGATCTCTTCATAGGTGGTCGCCTTAACAAGTCTGGCAGTCAAGTCAACAACGGAGACATCAATGGTAGGAACACGGAATGCCATACCTGTGAGCTTTCCCTTCAAGGAAGGAATGACCTTGGTGACGGCCTTGGCGGCACCAGTGGAGGAAGGAATGATGTTTCCAGATGCAGCACGTCCTCCACGCCAGTCCTTTCGTGAAGATGAGTCAACAACAGCTTGAGTGGCAGTCATGGCGTGGACAGTGGTCATCAAGGCCATTTCGATTTCGAACTCGTCGTGGACAGCCTTCACCATGGGGGCAAGACCGTTGGTGGTGCAAGAGGCGCAGGAGATAAAGTCCTCAGATCCATCATAGTCACCTTGGTTGACACCCATGACAATCGTTTGGGAGTCATCCTTGGCAGGGGCAGAGTAGATGACCTTCTTGGCACCTCCATCAATGATGGATTGGGCCTTCTCTTTGGTCAAGAAGACACCAGTGGACTCGCAAACGTAGTCAGCACCAAGGGCTCCCCATCCGACCTCCTTGGGGTCTCGGCATCGGCTGGTTTGGATCTTCTTTCCGTCAAGAACAAGGAAGTCTCCGTCAATCTCGACGGTTTGCTTGGCCTTTCCGTGGATGGTGTCATACTTGTATTGGTAAGCCATGTAATCAGGGGTTGCAGATCCTGCATTGATACCCTTCAACTCAAGGGTCTTGTCCTCCATCATGATACGAGTGACAAGACGTCCAATACGTCCGAATCCGTTAACTCCCATACCAGTGGCCATGGTCATGGAAGCATCATTCGAGGCCGCCTTCAAGGCAGTTCCAGAGAATCTGAGAAAAAAAAACAGTTAGCATGCTGTTGCAACGTTATGCAAAGGCTTTCTTGGCCTAGAACTTACGAGGAGCCAGAGAAGGCAGCAACAGAGCCAACAGAGGCAAGGACAGCGAATGCAGTGAACTTCATGTTGCTTTTCGAGGACTGTATCAGACAACTTATGAGCTCTGGCAACTCAGTGCGTTTGCGAACCGACGGGGAAAATCCTTGCTGGATGAAAGATCCCAAAACCAAGCATTTCGTACTACATGTACTAACCGTCTGTAGACGTCCGACGTGGTTGGCATGAAAATTGGGCCAACGTAAGCTTTTTCTTTCACTTGTTCTCGATCCGACTTACGTACGCATGCATTTGAGACTATGTTAGCTCGAAACGACTCTTGGGAAGAAATATAGCTAAAAAAATGTTTAATGGTATCTGACACATTTTCAGCACCACGCTCACGAAATCGATGCGCTGTCCTGATTTTGGACAGAACGACCAGATGGTTCCCAAAAGTGAGAAAAAGATACGGCCGAAAAAATCTTTCGTCACTACCACTAAAATGGACACGACAGCCAAAGATCCTCGTAGCATCCCCTTGCTTGTCTAATTCAATGTCAAGTGAATAGATACTGGCCGATGTCCTTGCTTTCTCTGTAATCCGCTGTCAAAGAGGATCACGTTCGAGCGCCATATGCCAGCAGGACGAGTTACACTCCTGATGCTCAAAATATCTGGTGCAGGCTGTGTAGACTGGGTGGTGGAAGGTGATGTGTCGTGAAGCCACTTCCTGAAGTTTCTTGAAACGGAAATTTACCTTGGATTCACTCTCGTCGATTTGTTGAAAATGAGCCCTTACCAACAGTCTTTTACTCTAAATGCCAACGCCTAGAGTCGTTCCAGGAGTTCTTAGGTTTCTTTTCTGTTTCGGTGAAAAAAAAAATCGTCTCGATTCGGCATAAGGTTACCCTACACCAGAACACCTACAATACAGAGGCTAAATCAACTACGTTTGGGGATAGTTCTGGCACAATGGAGTTATTTGGCGGCCGATGTTACAACTTTGGTCTGAGCAGACTAGACAGTCTATTTTACGCTGAGCTGACTAGTGACTTTGTTCGCCAGATGTGCCATGTCATGGTACGTGGTAGAAACTCCTCTGTATATGAGCCTGTAATCAATACATTCTGGCCAGTGACGTTGAATATCTTTATGCGCTTGGTGTCGTACACAAACCTGCCATTGGGCGTTGTAACATGACGGGGATGATAGAAAATTAGGTTGCCCCTGATTCTATTGTTGATCGAGGTGCATCTGGAGCAGGTGGTGAAAGGTCCTTCCCAAAAGACGCTAGGAACCTCTCGCTCTCAAGCTTTGTTAAGAAAAACGCAATGAGTGCTGGCCTCTTCCTGATAATGGTACTAACTAAGGCTAACGTTTCCTCCACTTTTAACTCTTCGGCAGCAAAATCAGTGCTTGTGATGAGATGAAACTGTTACCTCCAACATAGTTCGTATCAAATACGAACTGCAGTTGATGAACCGACAGAGACCATGTTGCAAGGAGGGATGATATTTAGTATCACCTAGTCGGACGTTCTATTCAAGACCCGACGGAATCCAATATTTCCTCGCATTACCTCTAGCAAGTTATGTTAATGGAACGGCGGAGACAGAGCGGCCACCTTCAAGATATTCTTGCACCACGGAAGATGATCTGCGGACTAACCGTAAGAAGCAATAACTCCAATATTGTGCCTCTCATAGCAATTCCGTTGATTAACCGATAAATGCAGAGCTTCTACGATCATTGAAGTCTGTTATAATCGACTCGTTGCAAATCTACAAAGAGCAAGCTGCCGACCCAGATTTTCTTATTCCAGCCTTTCATGGCAACGCGACAGACCACCCTCCTGTGAAGCCAAGCTGATAAACCGACGACAATGAAGCTGGTCCCTTGAAACGACCGAAATGTTGAGGAAGAAAAGCTGGCAGATTCCCATGGGGCTAAAACTTCATGCGTTGTTGATTTCAATTCTTATATTTTCATGGATAACATCCATTAATACGACACGTCCCTAGAATAAAGTGGAACATTGGCGCACGAACCGACGCCCATGAAGTTGGTCACATAGAACGACTGAACTGTAGGGGAAGAAAGATGACAGATTTCAAGAGGGCTAAAACGCGTGTGTTGCTGATTTAAAGTCTTCTAGTTTAATGGATAAAACATCCTTTAATACTGTATGTCCCTAAAGTAAAGTGGAACATCGTCGGACTCTGATTAAGTCGATGCAGCCTCTTTAGCTTTTTGCCAGATCGAGTCGATCTGCTCCTTTATCTTTTCGACTTCTTCTTTGTTCCCTCGTCCTTCATGATAGGGAATTTGTGCCTCGAGTTTGGAGACCTTCTTGGCGTCTTTCCTGGATATCACAATGACGAAATGAAATGTTAGATACTGTCCATTCAGGAGCAACAGGTTGTTTCGTCTCACAGTCAGCGTGAGCCTTGGAGTATATAACACAGGTGCACTCACTTGTTGAGTGTGATCTCTTCTTCCTTCTTTGATTTCGCTTTGGCCATGATGTTGCTTAGACGGGGAGGTCGGTCGGAATGAGTGAGTTGGTCGGTTGCTTTTTCGCCTTCGAATCAAGTGATCCTGATTAGATTTTATGGGACAATCAATGAGCGAGATCTTTCCCGATCTTCAGAAGCTTGCTTCTTTTCAATGCTTCCCACCTCCTCCGGTATATCGAAATCGAAGCCTCGAGACCCAATGGAATCCTAGTACGTCGCGTTGAGATTGTACTATGTTCAACGCTATCGTTCTTCCTTTGACACAACGAGAAGACCCTGTCAATCGCCATCACGGAATCCTCTTCACTGATCGGGTACAGCATTCTCGTTCGTGTCCTACTGCAGGAGGGAGTTCGGAAAGATACTATCCGAACGCTCAAGAACAATCCGATCAGAACAAAAATGAGAAGGCCTCGCCCGTTCTTCCATGTTTCATCTTAACCGTAAAAGAACGGTCTCATAATAAATAGGGTGATAAGTTTGATCGCATACTTAAACCTTGTCTCACGATTCGACATGAAGTGAATGAAGTTTATTATGCCCGGTGCTTGACACAAACTGACACAAATCAATCAACTCACCGTGACATCACGCTTCGTGCTTGTTAAAATGAACCAATTGCAAAATGCACCGAAATTCTGTACGGACTTTCGCGTGTGATGCAGAGAATGGTTGTATGTTTGGTATCTCGGGTTGCACGATATTTCAATCAGCGACAAAAATCTTTTCATGCAATCGTATCCAACCAATGGACGGTGAGACTGTTTCGGAATTAGATTTCCCTGGTTTAAAATCATTTCGCAATAATAAAATCATCCCATTTGCAACCCTTAAATCTCGCTTACACAAATATTACCGAGTCTCGGAAAACACCGCTCATGGTACTGTTTCGAAAAACGTATCCATGCAATGTTGTAGCGTTTTTCTTCGAAATTCTATAATATTTTGGGTTCAGCAGGTCGCAGGTTGCCGTGGGACAACTTGTGTCAACGCTTACGAAGAACTTTGTTGGTTCTGAAATTACGAGATCGTTTCAAGGATCATTTTCTATCAACTTCCGTCAGGAGTAACCAGAAGCTTATCCAAACTAACATCCTACCATGGGATCCGCTCAGTCCACTCACACTACTTCGGAGATCACGGAGATTCCTAGAAAACAGGAAACTCCTCCTAGTAGTGTGAGTGGACGGAAACAATCGAATGAGGATAATGTTCTCGTAGAACCCCATGTGATCTCCACCGATGATGAAGATACCGATTCTGTTGGATCTTCGGAACTTGGCTATGAAGAAGAATCCGATGATGATTCGGACGACGAAGAAGGTAAGAGAACTTGACTCTGTCCAGCCGACCAACGCAGTCGCCCTCTCTAACTGACCATGTGATATAATCGCCGATCGCCAGAAGACGAGGAATGGACTGAGCGTGTTCAAATTCTTCAGGATGCCCGTAATCTCAAGAAACTTGCTGACTTCTTTATGAGCCCCGAGAAGCCCGTCGTCGTTGATGCGACCGCTGCAGCAAGGTGCTTCTTTTCTCGCCCATCGGCTCCTCAGTCTAGTGATACAGAAGAAGAGGAAGTTGCTCGTATCCTAGCGGATGCCCGTGCCTTGAAGAACCTGGCTGTCGACTATTTGCAGCCGGAGCGTCCTATCCAGGTGGATCCTATGGCCTTTGGTCGCAACTATTTCACTCGACCTTCGGCTCCAACCTCAGAAGAGGATGAGGAACGAAATCAGGTCATTGCTGATGCCATGGCTCTCAAGCAGCTCGCAATGGACTACCTCCATCCAGAAAGGCCTGTTGTTACTTCCGATCCTTGTGCCACTGGTCGCAACTACTTCAGTCGATACTCGGCTGAAGGGTTAGACGATGAAGGGTTGGCATCGGAGCGCGAGCAGATTCTTGCAGATGCAGCGCATCTGAAGATACTTGCTGTTGACTATCTCCAGCCGGAGAAGCCAGTTGTTACCTCCGATCCTTATGCTACTGGACGAAATTACTTTACACGATATGGTGTGGAGGAGCAAGAGGATGAGGATACTATGGAGGAGCGTGAAGATGTGCTTCAAGACATGGCTGAACTGAAGAGGCTGGCTGAGTACTACATGAAGCCGGAGAGCCCCTTGAAGGTTGATGCTCTTGCATCATGCCGCAGTTACTTCGATCGTCCCTCTGCAGACCCACAAGAGGACCAAGCAGAGGCTGAAGAGAGGGTCAAGATCTTGGCCGACGTCGAAGCCTTGAAACAACTGGCTGTTGATTATCTCCACCCCGAAAGACCGGTTGTCACAACCGATCCCTTTGCGATGGGTCGCAATTTCTTCACTCGTCCTTCTGCTGAAGATCACGACGAGGAGGAAGAAGTATCTGGGCGAGAACGCATCCTAGCCGACATGGCGCAACTCAAGAAACTTGCTGTTGACTATCTCCATCCAGAGATTCCAGTAATCACAAGCGATCCATGTGCCACTGGACGAAACTATTTCTCCCGTTACTCTGCTGAGGAGTACGACGATTCTGACGATCGCAAACTGGTACTGGAAGATGCCGCCGCCTTGAAGAAGTTAGCTGTAGACTATCTTCACCCAGAGAAGCCTGTGGTTGCCGATGCCTTTGCTATGGCACGTAACTTCTTTAGCCGATACTCTGCTGAGGAACAAGAAGATGAGGATACCATGGATGAGCGCGAAGATATCCTGCAAGATATGAATGACCTGAAGAGGCTTGCTCAATACTATCTCCAGCCGGAACGTCCTGTCCAGGTGGATCCAATGCTCTTTGGTCGCAACTATTTTACTCGACCTTCGGCGCCAACTTCAGAAGAGGATGTGGAACGAAATCAGATCATTGCTGATGCCATGGCTCTCAAGCAGCTCGCCGTGGACTACCTCCATCCAGAAAGGCCTGTTGTAACTTCCGATCCTTGTGCCACTGGTCGCAACTACTTCAGTCGATACTCGGCTGAAGGGTTGGACCATGAAGGGTTGGCATCGGAGCGCGAGCAAATCCTTGCAGATGCAGAACATCTGAAGAAGCTTGCTGTTGACTATCTCCATCCGGAGAAGCCAGTTGTAACCTCCGATCCTTATGCTACTGGACGAAACTACTTTACACGAGGTTCTGCTGAAGAATACGACGCAGAATACGAAGAACGTATGCTTGTTTTGGAAGATGTTGCAGCCTTGAGGAAACTTGCTGTTGACTATCTCTGCCCCGAGAGGCCAGTAGAGAAGGATGCCTTTGCCAAGGGTCGCAACTATTTTAATCGATACTCGGCTGAAGATCAGCAGCTTGACTTGGAGGAAGAAGCTGAGAAGGATCGTATCCTTGAGGATATGCGCATGTTAAAGCAGCTTGCTGTGGACTTTATGCATCCAGAACTCCCAGTCAAGACTACAGACCCAAGTGCTTGCGGACGAAACTACTTCAACCGTGCATCGGCTGACGGTCCTCATGAAGACATTCATAGTGAGGGTCATCCTATCCACCAAGCACAACACTTTTCGACTATGGAATCAGTTCCTCCTCTTGAAAGTCACGATCATGACCTTGAGTACTCTGACCATGAGTATTATCAGTACCATCCGGATGATCATTTGCATTCTGATCACCATAGTCAAAGTGACCACTTTGAGATGGATGAGGACATGGCTCAGGACTTTCGTTATTTCCGCGAATCTCTCCATACCATGGTTCCTCTCAAGGGTGCTCAAGCACCTCGTGAAGAAGATGAAGGAAAACTCTCTCGCTCGCCATCCTCGGTGATGCTATTTGAGGAAGCCGCCATGTAATATTATCGTTTCTGACATTCGATCAAGTGCATGATCCTCACAGATGAAGGACCTGCATTTTTTAAAAAGCGGATGGCTACCGTTCAAGAGTGTGCGGCCCGAAAGAATGAAAGAAACTTATTGTACACTATTTGAACTCCCTCGCCATCGTATGATTACTCCATAAAAAGCTCAAAAGACTAAAATAACTAAACATGCTACTATCGACAAAAGTACAAGGATTTGCCTATCTGTAAAATTAGTGGAAAGAATGTAAAGTAACAAAATGCAATATTGTACAAGCTCGAGTCACCTCGAGGGTTGTCATAAATATCAAGGAGCTGGTGCGACGAACGAGTCTTTCGGAGTATAATCGCTGGGCTTGTAAGTGCTCGGATAAAACATGTTTGGACTTTCTTTAAGTTTGTGGTTGATGATGAAAGAAATCCAGTCTTCTGTGTTACAAAGTTCACTTTCGTCGTAACAACATCGCGTGCAGCACGGGCATTTGATTTCTGTGGTTTCACTGATGCAGTTGGGACAACCAAGAATTGGGTTCCCGCAGTCAGCAACAGCTGAAGATGCCTGACAGGCCATAAGTTCGCCCACCAATCGGTTATTATCGACCATGATAGTCTCCAAATTCGGGAGATTTGACACTTCGGCCGGTACTGTGCCCTCGAGCCAGTTGCGATTCAATAACAAATGTTCCAGTGTTGTAACCTGTGCAATACTGGATGGTATGGTACCATTGATGCGATTCCAGTCCAAGTCGAGAATTTCCAACTGATTGAGGCTGGTAAAGAACCAGTCCGGGATAGTTCCTGTTAGTCCTGTCAATTTGAGAGATAAATAGCGTAGTTTTGTCAACTGTTGTAACCAGGATGGAATTGGCAGTGGCCCGAAATCGCTATTATCCGTCATAAAAAGTGCCTGCAGATTGGTGAGGGCGCTAAAGTCGCCTTGTAATGGTTTGTCAAAGCGGTTGGAAGAAATATCGAGATAAACCAGATTGGTAACCTTGTTGAGCGTGGTTGGCATGCCACCACTGAGAAAGTTCTCCGATACATCAAGGTACTCAAGGACAGGATTGTATTTGTCGTCGATCTCACGAAGATGTCCATCCAAGGCATTGAAATGAAAGTCCAAGACTTGCAGATTTGGCAGAGTCCACAAGGCATCGGGGAAGGGGCCTTGGAGTCTGTTGTTCTTAAGATCCAAGATCCTGAGATTAGTTAAGAAACGAAATGATTCACTGTCGAGTTGATCCTCAAAAGAGTTCAAGGCCCCATAAATTTCTTCTAGCTGTGTCAAATGAAACAATTTCCAATTCCTTCGGTCAGATACGTTCCCACCGATGGCCAAGCGACGTAGACTCGAAAGCTGTTGAATTTCATTCGGAATTTCACCCGTAACCATGTTTTCGGTAAGAATGAGTTCTATCAACTTGGTCATGAGTCCGAGGTGGGATGGTAGCGAGCCTGCTATTTTGTTGTATGCAAGGGACAGAAACGTCAAGGATGGCAAATACGGAATGGTACCTGTCAGGTGATTATCATCGAGTACAATCTTCTGGAGTCTCTCGAGGGAGGCAAGTTCTCCTGGAAGCTGTCCGGTTAAGCCAACGGTGGGAAGAATGATCTTGGTAACCCGTAGTTCATCATTGCAGAATATTCCCATAAAAAGTGCAGTTTTGTCATGTTGACTTTCCCATTTAGCCTGCCAGTCACATTCGTGATAGCCCGATAAGAAACGAAGGTCCTTGCGAAGAGTGGCATCCTTGGACGATGGGACAGCAAGGGCAAAGACAAACACAGCAACAATGTATCGCTGCACGAAGCCTTTGTCTGTGGTTGCAAGTTTCAATGGATCTTTATGCATCATCCACTCGACAGCTTGGCTTTGCGGAGAGTCTTTCGAGGCGAAATTTTCAGCTGACGTGATGTTCAAGTCTTGCAAGTAGGCCATGGCCTTCACTGTCGGAGTATTTTCGCTGGGATCCATGAGACGTCCTATACTCAATCCAATGATTGCTAAAAGCAACAAACTAACCGCAGCCACAAGGAGGAAACGCGCACGAGGACGGGGAGATCCCTTGGTACTTCGAGAAATTGTCGTGTTGTCACGGTATTCATCGTCAAAATTATCAGATTCCTCGGACTGTGGATCATCGCTGTAGGAATGTCCGATGGGGATATCTTCCAATTGCAAATCATCAGTCGCCATTGTTGGTGTCGATGGTTTTTTGTTTCGCACGACACGCTTGTCTGACATTGTTAACTGTAAGGAAAGAAGAAAGAATTGTTGGGTTTGTGGGTGGTGTTATGAAGAGGCAGTTGGGAAACGGTCCTTTGTTTTCGGCATTGATGTGCAAGGAATTTTTGGTTTGAACGGTATCCTTTATAACGGAAAACATCCCTAGTACTACCAGGTACGTTCGTACCTCGTACTGGACCTACAGGGAGGTATGCACGACTCGTTGATTTATTCTAAAATGGGTACTCACCTAGTCATGTATCATACTAACCGTAGTAGGCAAAAACTGTGGTTACCGGTACTTGTACTACCATCCACCATCCATTAGCGAGGACTTCCCCAGCTTCAACGGACCGTGCGTGTCGTTCCAGTGAATTGAAACTTGGAGGGCTTCTCCGTCCGAATTTGCCCGCGCATTCCGACACAAGCAACGCCAGCAGCAAATCCCTGGTACAAATTCTACGTTCGGCGCTACTTTAAATATATGGGTTTCTCGGAAATTTTGTTGGGTGGGTGGTTTCCAGCGATTCGAAATGGCAGTAGCACCATGGTAGGACAGACACGTGTCACCGCGGCTTCCATTTGCATTCCGTGATTTCACACTAGCTTCCGCTACATCCACTCATATCAATCTACTTGAGAGTCTGTTCTTTCGTGGACATCTTGCACTTGGCGACCTCCAAAAGCAGGTGTAGGAAACGTTCAACCATACTGTACATCAGCCTGAAGCCACTGCAGTCCCCGCCCCAAGGGATCGGGAGGTCGCTCCAAATTCAGCTGCAACTTCTCGCTGTCTGCAGCCGAGATAAACCGGGCTAACAAACCGAACCACCAACTATTCACAACGCTCTCTCAAGGTAACACTGCTACCAGCACGAGTATTGCGATCATATCATTCGAACGGTGATTTAAATCCTTGTTCCCTGAATCACATATAACAACAAGTAAGGAAGGGACTCCCAACCTATCAAGCGCCACACCTTCACAGGGCAGCTACTTTCTCTATCAGTGCCTTGACGACTTTACGTCACATGGGTAGTGGTAATCGTAATACAAAGAAGGAAGGAGTGCTTATTCCAGTGGAGCAACCCTTGAGCAGCAATTCCCAGACTTCATCGCTTGCGAATTCACGCGTCATGACGTCGATCGGAACCAAACCGACCTTGATCGAGGTCGAAAAGATGAGATTCTTGATTATGGATGCCCCGCGGCAAGGTAACTTGCATCTATACATCAAGGAAATGAGAAAGCACGGTGTTACCGATGTCGTACGAGTCTGCGAGCCAACTTATCAGGGAGCTGAGTTGCAAACGGCAGGCATCTGTCTTCATGACATGGAATATGCCGATGGCCATTCTCCTCCCAAAGAAATTATTGATACATGGCTTCAGCTTGTCGATAAGACCTTTTATTCATCACCTGCCACGGGCGATGAAACGAGCAACAAAGTTTGTGTTGCCACACACTGTGTAGCTGGCCTTGGCCGGGCACCCGTTATGGTGGCACTGGCGTTGATCGAGTTTGCAAACATGGACTCTATGGAGGCCGTCTCCTTGATTCGGCGACACCGACGAGGAGCCATTAATGAAAAACAGCTCTTGTATCTCGAGGGTTACAAGCGACACTACCGCAAGCACGCAGCGGAGGGCGGATGTTGCATCATTTCGTAAATGCCGAGTGCAATAAGGACACTCGTCAAGAGTCTTTTCTTTGTTGACCTGTCAAACTGTTGGACTTTCTTTTCTTCTGAGAAAATTATCTCGACTTTTAGTCAGCATTCAATGTCTTTGAATTGAATCGTGGTCATTGCCTTTTGTTTAGTAGGTGTAGTCCCATATGCCAATGCGGTTTGTCTCTCTACTGGTAGTCAACCAAAGACCTGCTAACGTTAGTATTAAATTAAATTAATGCATAAAGCCGTTGCCTTCATATTAGAACGATTAAACGTTGAACGTAAGGACACTTGGATGTTTCTTCTAGTTGGGCAATTAGACAAACTAATTCGGGCTTTCCGTTATGTTGTCACAGAACTATTTTTCTATCTTTCTTCTCCCGGTCCCTGCCATTCAGCTAGTGCCGTCTGTTCTTGCGGAGTCAGATTGGCTACCGTCCAATGAGCGTAGAACAAGGCGCAGACATCATACAAGGCATGAGTGACAATGGGTATTGCCAAATTTCCTGTATCGAGGTACAAATATCCAAAGTAAAAGCTCGCCAGTGTAGCCAAAAAGGCATACATGGGAGTTACCGCATGTAGCAATCCAAAGACGACACTGCTCACTCCTACTGCCACGATGTTACCCACACGTTGGACCAATTCATATTGAAAGACTCCTCGAAACAACATTTCTTCCCCCAATCCGGCAGCCACTCCCAAAGATATCGCTACGAATAGCCCCAAACCAGGTTTAAAGGTACCTCCGAGCAAGGCCAAGAGACTCCGTTGGGTGGCAGTGGTAACATCTTGTAATGCGGGAACCTTGGCTTCAATTTGATCCAATACCCAGGCTAAAATCCCCAATGGCAGAGTCATGAGAGCACCCTGACTAATGGACTGAAAATTAAAACGAAAATCAGGTCCCAAACCAAAATTGGGAGTTTTCAAGAGGAAGGCTACCAGAATGGCAATCCCCACCAATACCACTTGTCCTCCCACTAACGAAAAAGTAGTACCAATATTAAACAATTCATCATCCCCACCAAGTTTGGACCAAAAGGAAGAGGGTCCTTTCGAGAACTTGTCCCCTGTTGCAGCAACATCTTTCTTGGCGAGTTTTCTTGGGACCAAGGATTGCCTGGTCGGTTTCATAATAGCAATGTGTCTCCATGCCTTGTCGTTGGAAGACCAAGAATTGGATCTCCAATTTACTGGTCGAAAGTGCGCTCTTGTTGTTGCTGTTGTTACTGCTGCTCCTGACAACCTACCATGGGTTAAATCCGAAACTGAAAAGGCCATGGATGAACTTGGTCCCCACAGGAGGAGAATGAAGGAACAAAGCAACAGCCCATACTTCCGAGCAAACAGCAAAGTGTTGGAAATCATGGTGTCTTCACTATATTGACGAAAAAAAGCAGCTTCCGATTTCGACCGTATATGAAACACCAAGAGAGTCGAAACTATCTTAGTTGCAAGTCTCCCACGTCAATTCTGATGTCTACAATACAAAAATGATGAAGGAAAACAACAAGTTGCATTGACACACCAAAGAATTTGATTGGTTTGACTAACAGTAAGTGTGTCTGTCGGTTGGGGTACTTTCATACACGAGTATACCTCGAAGGTATGGTACTACCAAAGTTGGCCGACGGAAAGCGATGCTTCAACGTCGCTTTTCATTCGGTTTTATAGTAATTTGTCGGGTACGTGACATATTAAAAATACTCATGTCCTAAGAGTTGATGGTATTTGTTTAGATTTGCGATTTTTAAACTCTTCAGCGATGTATAGAACGATAACCGAATGTGACAAGTGCGCCTTCACAAACCTTTCCGTCTGTGATGGCCATGGTCCTTTCTTTATGATTTAAAAAAAGAGCTCAGGGCAATCGACGCCATCCAAGCATACCCAGGAAGAAGAACATTTGAAGTGAAACAAGATCCAAGTAGAATGGTTTCACGTACAAAGAAGCAAGCAGATGGGAGTATCACTGAGCCTCCCGTCAAGCCTAGGCGAGATGCAGCAGCTGCAGCTGCAGCAGCACGGCAACCTGTAATAATCACGAGTGAAAAAGCACTTTCACCGAGGGAAGCCCGAGGCATTTCAAGAGAAAGAAAAGGAAACAAACGAATTCGAAAACTTGGTGTTACTACAGAAGAGAGAGATGCCCCTCTATTGCCCCAACAACAAGAGTTGTCCCCGCGGAAGATGCTCGCCCGGCTTAGCAAGGCACGATCAGGAGCCCGAGGACTTTCTTCACCGGGTAATTCGCAACCGAAACGTAACTATGAGCCACCAGCCAAGAACACTGTGGAAAACTCCGTTAGCGATATCGCTTCTGCAGAAGTCGCAATCACCGATGACGCCACGGAAGGCTCATCCTTGTACCGATCGCCAGTAGACAAGAAACGATTCGATGAAGTGTTAAGTCCTGATCTTTCGGAAATCACATCAAATACCTGCAGTTTTACCGATGGCTCGATGCCCAACACCACATATACTGAAACAGACACGGCGGAGGGCTCAGCAGCGTTGGGTTGGATCGATGACCCCCATGGTGGTCCCCCAACCATGTCATTCAGCACACTTGGAGAAAATGAGATCTTTCTCAGAAATTACAAGAGTGAGAGCACCGAGGAAGTCTGGTCAGAATTCGATGCGGGCAGCGTATATAAACAAAGAATTGCTGGAGCGAGCATTGTAATCTCTGCAATTCAGCTCGCAATTCTCTTCATTCAGCTTCTGTTGTGCGGTATTGCAACCCTCGAAGTGAACCCCATGATTGGGCCATTTCCTGATGCCTTCTCTGAGTGGGGCGGAAAGAATGCTTACTTGCTCCTGGACAAGCACCAGGTATTTCGATTGATTACTCCGGTATTCTTGCATGTGGGAGTGTTGCACTTTGCAGCGAATGCATTCTGTCAGCTGGAATCATGTGCACTGTTCGAACGAGAATGGGGCTCATGCAGATGGGTCACGGCATACATTATAAGTGGTATGGGAGCAGTGGCTGCGTCTTGTGTAATTAACCCGGACGAGATCGGCGTCGCTAGCTCAGGAGCAATCATGGGCCTCTACGGGGCAAAGATTTCTCAAGTTGTGGCGTACAATTGCTTTCGTGTTCACAGTCAACATTACTTGGACGTCTCAAGATTTGATCAGATGGGTGGGGTCTTTTGTAGTGCCTCTGTTGTCTTTCTTCTGAGTTTGGTGACCTACATTGACCTGTCAGCAAATGTTGGTGGATTTGTGTCTGGGTTCCTCGCTGGGATGCTCCTTTTCTGCCGAGGAATATCGTCGAGGTGCTCGCGGTTTGTATGGGCTTTTGTAGGTTTTGGTGGACTGGTGGCAGGTGGTGTCACTCTCATGTACTTGCTTTATGTTGAGACATATCCTGATAACGAATTGGGAGACGCTTGCGAATACTTCCGAAATCTTTATCCCGAAGGATACAGCTGTGAATGCCAGTGGGGTTGACGACGCTATTTACAATCCAACACCAGCAGTATGAGATGTGTGTATCACGCTATCTTTACAACCATTCGGTGCATAGGCCATATTCTGAGTAGTGCGTGTTTCTCTTGATTTCAATCAAGAATCGACTTTTGCTAACGGTAGGCCTTTTCGGTCGATATAACATCACCCGGTAAAATGAATTACATAGACGACCCCAGCAAACCATATCGACGAAGAAGCGGCGCCTATTCGGGAACAAAATGCAGATGATCTCGGTAGAAATGAAAAATAGAAACACAAATAGTATCACAAAGGTGCAATCTAGTTGAAGAGATAGCTACTCACTACATGCTCCGAAACTTGATCAAATGGATCTTGAGAAGCAGGATTGCTGGTATCATATATCAATCTCGGTTGAGCATCCTTTCCACCCGCAGCGGCAGTCACCAACAGTGGCATCAAATGTTCTTCCCGTGGATGACAGGTTCTGCCACCAGGAGCTTTGGCCCAATCCTTCAACTTTTCCAAGTAATTTGAACCCTTACCAAGTATTGTGTCTTTCAGCCATTGGTTAAAGGATGTCGAGGCATTGATAGTCTCCTTACTGGGGTTGAAGAATGCCCTCATATTATGAAAGGTATATCCTGACCCAATAATCAAAATCCCTTCGTCGCGCAGCGGTGCCAACGACTGTCCAATTTGCATATTGACAAGTGGATCCAACGACTGGTGCAACGATACACAGACCACTGGAATGTTGGCTTCTGGATACATGACCATTAGGGGAATAAAGACTCCATGATCGAAGCCTCTAGTCTCATCGAGTTGACTGTCAAGGTTGTTATTCCCAAGAAGCTGTTGTATTCTTTGCGCCAATGCGGGAGATCCTGGGGCCGGATATTGATATTTGTACGTCTCTGGAGGAAAGCCATAGTAGTCATAATACATCTTGGGATTTGCGGCGGAGGTAATCTTGATTGGGTCACTCTCCCAATGAGCGCTGACGATGACAATGGCCTTGGGATCTTCTTTGGGCAAAAATTCAGCCACGACCTGCTTCATGTTTTCGACGAGAGCGGGTTGTTGTCCGAGAAGGGGTAATGGGCCCCCACCGTGGTTAATAAATACAGAAGGAAATCTCATGATTGTGAAAAAAGTATATCAAAAATTGGTAGATGGTTTTTTATGATTGCAAGATACTATTGTGACAGAACTATAGAATCAAGTGTACGTCTCGGCTAGATTGTGTTCGGTGTTTCGACGCGTGATTTTGAGAACATGATCGACGACAAAGATGTTCCTGGGGGATGGGAGGAGTTTGCATCCTATGCAAAGAACGCGCCGTTTGCAGTGAATGCTCCGAAACGGGATTCAGGAAAGTCTGGTTTGGTTTCCCAGGGGTCAGTCCTGGCGAAAAGTGTTAGTTACAACGGAAACATAACGAATTAATTAGCGAGAGTCGTTTAACAAAGTGTCGTGCCAGTGCATTTCAGGGGTGAGGTTAGTGACGAAACGGAACGCTTCATATAAATAACGAAACGAAACGAAACGAAACGTTGATACGAAACGAAGTTCCGAACGCTGGGGTCTTCCGTTCTCCAATGCGGCCACGCAGGCGCGCCTCAACCTGCTGGGAAGCAATAGCACTTTGCAGGCAATCATCGCCAGT
>SWEM01000088.1:0-78767 GCA_019593585.1 Nitzschia palea | reverse complement strand
GAGCTCCACAACGCCCCTCGGCTGGACGCAACGCAAATCCACGGTCATCACAAAATCGCCCAGTGGCTAATGGCAAGTCCAAGGGCGAACAAGAATGGTTTTGATGGCGATAACATGGGTATGACACTAAGACCGACAGCGAGAAATCCAAGCATCTCTATTCAAGATGTTGGGCCAGGCTGACGATCCATCATTGGATGACAAGGATGAAACCGCCCCACCCAAGGCAAACCCTGCACCAGTCAAACAATCTAGCAAACGAGAGGTTTTGTCGGTAGGGGTTCCGGTCAAACGACCAGTGACAACCACTCAGTCGGATGAGCCCGTCTAGTTGTTAACCAACGGTCTTTCTATTTTGGAGACAATACAAACACGTAGTGGAGTCAATCCTAATAGCTTTCAATCGCATTCAACGATATATCAAGCAAGGGATGTACCTATAGCGTCATCCTACCTCACTGTTTTTTACATCACAAATCGTTCCAACTATCCAAATCATGCTCTACATGCAATTGGAAGCGAGTGGGCAATACTTCCAAACTTGTCCGTGTCAGAACCAATCCGAAACATTCTTTGTTGGTAACCAATGAGGCCTTGGATGCACTTGTTCGTTGCTGGAGGAGGAGTGCAAGGAAAAGGTGGAATCGATTAGCTCGATCGTCCCTCTCAGCCTGTCCCAATCTTCTGCAAAAAAACTCTGGATTGCACAAACGTTAGTATCTTTTATTGTGTCGCAATGGCTAGTATCATGGTCATCCTCGCTTGAATAATCACGGCATTGAATAATGATTTGCATGTTGGCTTCAACCAAGAAATATGTGGCATTACCCCTCAGAGCTTCATGGTCTCGACCTTCATCAATGTTTGTGAAGAAACCAAAACATGAAGGCTTTCAATAGGAATTTCTGATAAATGGAGATTGTTCGCTAAGAAAGTTTCTGTGGCCCTTGCAAGCTTGTCCAATGCAGCAACACTCATCGATGGCGGTAGAAATAGAAGGTACATGGAGGCATCATCCAGAAAAAGTGATAGAACTTGCCCATCACCGCCACTGCTGGTTGAAACTCCTTTCGACATCATCATGCAGGAACTGATTCTTGAACAAAGTATAGTACATGAGGCAATCGTCCATCTTGCCATCTTCAAAGACGCGGCAAAAAGTTACGGAAGAACACGGAAGACTGAGGAAGTAGGAGCAATATGACGGAAGCAAAACCCATTCTTCTCGCTGGCAATGATCAAGTTTTTTATCTCCGAGATCAGGACACTCATTAGACCAAACAATGTGCAAGGAGACGCTTGTATATACTCCATTTACTGTTAGGTTGGAGTTTTGCTGGAACGGTTTTTGCGGAGAGGCAGTGACCCCTTGTGTTGTTTATAATTCGGGGTGTGGATGGCGATTTCATCATCCAGTTTCAAATGATCCGGGAATTTGTGGGCTGTTTTCGGCCTTGTTACACCGGAACAAAAGTTAATTTTCCCGCCTTTATCTCCTGAAATGTCCATGAGGGGCATATCAAGTGTGACAAACACTTCATCTTGTCACCATACAATTAGTCGTTCTATTTACATTATTCGGCTGCGTCACTCCCTGGTACTAAAGTTAGTGCTACAGATGTTGAGTCATGTAGCCATACCGAATTGTGTATTCAAACTCATATACATGATATGGCATTCTGATCTATGTGCGAAGAAAAACAAGTTGTATGCCCAAATTTTGGCTCTAGGTAAAATGTTAAGTATGTCACACATCACACGTCGGTTGTTCAGCCGACGTAGTGCACCTCTGCTATTTGATTTGGATGCTGCAGGTAAAATGTGTATCTCAAAAACTGGAGGGAAAGGGTGTTCCACCGACGAGTTCAATATGCACAAAATCATCGCATCACTCCATCCCTCATGAAATTTGGTCCGCTCATCCTGCAATCGCAAGTACTTGTACTAGGAGACGTAAACTTGAGATACTTTCCGGCAACATAGTCAACTCCCATTTTGTTGAGTGGCTTCTGGAATATTTTCAGGAAGCATTTAAACTAGACGCCATTGCAGGGTGACAAAATTGCGAGAAAGGAACTTGCATCATCGAATTCATAAATCCAAAGTGGACGAGCCTTTGCAACATGTCTGCGAGCAAACGACGCGGTACCAATTGGGAATCGAAACAGTCCTCAGGTGCTGAGGACCATTTCGCCTCACAGGGCGATGACGGTGACGACACTTTTCTCAGCAATACCGTCAAGTCTTTGCTTGGTCAATGTGCTGGTTTTGTAGACGTGGCCTCTTTCGTAATCCAAAGTTGTCGAGGAGATGGTGATAGCCAACAAAATAGGGAAAGCCATATTCTGGGACCTCTGTTTGAGCCAAGACGCGGACCGCGAAAGGTTCGTCGAAGACAGGGTGGCACTCTTGAATTTCCAGCGGATGGGGGTTTTGAGGACGATGTTTCGGCACTGTCGGCAAGCACTTTGGAAGAAATGGAGCGTTTGGCTCCACAAGTGCCGAAACGTAACGTGTTGAGGCGAGGAAAATATGATGGACGAAACCAACCATATCCCGGCCAGCAATTAGTCCCACCGTTGGAAACAGTGGAGGAAGCGTCAAGGAGCGTTCGTACAAAAGATCATCGGGTGATCAATATGAAACGAGCTTCCAGCGACGAAGACTTGTCTCTCGGAGTTGCTACGTCAGGATCGGCATCAACCCCGGACGACCGCCCTGTGAGAAGTCGTACCCAAAGTACCTGGCAACGACCAGACGAAATACAAGTTTTCAAAGCTCAGGTAGAAGTATAGATCGGCCATTGAGCAGCAATAGATAATAGAAGCACTCGAGGAAGGGGTAACGTTATGTCAATGAATAATAATTCTGTGTTATATTGTTGAAAATGTATACATTATGTAGTCTGATGATAGTCGAACTTGCCGAAGCTTGAGGGGATCAAATCGCGTAGCGACATGGATGCCCCTCATAGAACCATATGTTGTTTCAGAAGACCTCAGTCCAATCACTCTATCGTACGATCTGGTCGTTCCCGGAACCACTACTTTCGACGCTAACCTGTCGTTTCCTTGTGATGCGGTGATGATCTGGGGAACCAGCAGAAGGATGGTACTCGTAGATGGTTTCATGTCGTTGTGAAGAATAGCATGATTCGCTCCCCCAGCTGATGGATCGCGCTCGAAAGCGGTCTCTTCGTTCACCAGCAGGTGGCTCCACGTCAAAATAATCACTCTCCTCCAAGTGCAGGTTGATTTTTTCAATAATAAACTTACCCTCCTTGTACTTTTGACTATGCTCGTAAGCTTTTGCGTAGGTCCAGCCAACCATGGTGTCGCATCGTTTACAAAAAATGTCACAAACACTATGAAGCCCCGTGATGAGGCGTCTATCTTCTGCAGGACCCACACTAACATTGACGCAGTTGTCAAAAAGATAGGCTCGGCCTTGTTGAAGAAAGAAAAGGACGATTGAGCCAGGAAATAGAATCGTCCGAGCAGCACTTCTAGGAGCGAAGTGGCACCAAAACTTACCGTGACGACCATGAAAGCTTTTCGAAATAATCTCATCATGACTGGTCAGATGCGTGCGACACTGAGCACACGCGTAGACTTGTGGACCGTCAATGTAGACCATGGAATCATTCAGTCTGCGAGCACTCCTAGATTGCGCCTTTGCCACAGCTTCATCCTCATGGCTCATTATCTTTCTCGATGACCGACCTGCCTTCCCTGGCGACCGCGCTTGGTACGAATGACGCCTGGATACAACGGCGCTTGACGACGACGATATGGCACCAAGAACGTTGTTGGGAGCGGCGAGTCCCGGGAGGGACCCACGTAGTTGAAGTCCCGACGTAGCGGGTCTGCCAGAGCCCATGGATAACGTGGATCCACTACCAGGCAAGTTTACTGGAGCAGCTGCGGCTCCTGTTCTTGGAGACGGTTGATGTAAAGGTTGCATCAACGCTCTCCTTGTACTTGCTTCTACGCACAAGAATAACAAAAAAGAATAGCTGTTGAGTGCATCGAAACCGCAAGTTTTAGGGTAATGCACACAGTACATTGCATTTCCTTACCAGTATTACCAGAGGCTGCCATCATTCCAGATTTCTGTGAATAATAATCGTCTGGTTGTTAAAGAGCAAAGGACGTGATGTTTAGTAAGATTGAAACGTGTGCGGAAGAGGAACAGAACCTTTGGAACTTTAGTTCTGGTATGAGAGAGAGTGAGGAAGAATCTTACAAGATGAGACCTTGTTTGCATAAAGACATCAAGGTTTTCTGAATAAAGAGAAGTAGATAGATGGCATGCACTCAGCATGTCAAGCCAAACATCCAAACAATGCACCGAGGAAATGTATGACCATTTGTTCTGTAGCGTAGGAATTCCACCAAAAGTGTGCGAATCAAGAATGGCAATCCAGGCTTTCTCACCTATTGATAGATATATTTGCTTGAATACATCAAAGCAGACAGTTAATGAATCTTGTGCTCGGATATTGCAATTATCCTTTCTCGTCTTTCCTTCCATTGACTATGGGAAGTGGAAAGAACATCAACTACCAGTGGGGGAGATGACAGGTAGAGCGAGTTCGAAACGCGGGAAATTCCTTGACGGTGAGATCTCGTCAATCAGGCTTCGGTAGAACTACCCGGTACCTGGTACCTGGTACAGGGACTAACATGTTTGTACCAGGACCTGTGGAACTCTACGAGTACCAGGTACGGCACTGCTTCGTCCGTCAGTAGGCAGAATGCAGGTGTCACGAGTAAAAAACATAAAAAAAACATGCAAGATATGGAGTCACGCGTGTGAGAACTCTGTCAAGGTAGTACCTAATACCTGTATTGGTAGTAGACATAGGTAACTTTGAACCTTTTATTGTTAGCTAGCGATCAACAAAAAACCATGATTGTTATAGGAACAGTTGGCGCCATGGCTATGCTAGTTGTTTCTTGGATCACCATCGACAGCTGAAATCTATCGGCAAGTAAGGAATGGCATTCCTCCACAAAAGACGGTTGTTAACATGGAGATCGATCCACGCAGTGCTGAAGCGTCCTTCTTTTTCTTTGTTGGGTTGAATGAAATTGGCACATTAGAATTTATCCATTGGCACTACTCGCTTAGGGAGACTCTACGAGCTACAGGTAACTACAAGTATCGGTACTGTAGAAAATACCTGACCATGAAAAAGGAATAACGGAGAGAGTGTGACACCATGACTACCGTTGGCTCTCACCGATTCATAATGTCACCTAACCGTGGTGGCAATCACAACGATAACAGGTAGAAAGGCACCAGTAGGTAACGCACATCTGGTACCAACAGACCGTTCTACTTTCGAGTCATAGAACCGGTAGACTTGTCCCGGAGCAACCGATAGGTGAACGGGGTTGGTTTTCCGATTGCAAACTCGGAATACGAAAGCATGCTGTCGATGAAGGACTTGATTCTCGCCTTGTAGCCGCAGTTGGTTTGCTACGAAGGCAATTGTGTATGAATCCCAAAAAAAATCAGCATTCATTCAACTCATCAACCCTAGGGTTTGCCTCAGCCCAGAAAACCAACAGAGAAAGTTGTCATACAATCGTTTGGCTTCTGATGCTGCTACTTAGATTTAAGCGAGACCTCGTCATGTCCCGTGTCCGTCTGATGATTCCCATTCGATCCGAGGACCATTCTCTGATTCCTTGGTTATTGTGTAGTCAATGACTGTATGCCATGGTTTTTCTTTGCACTCGGATGATCGCCCTTGAAACTCTGCTTGCCACTTAATGCGAACACCTGGTCGATGCGATTGTTGGTCTTTCCAGGCATTATTATTAGTCGTAGTGCGACTGGAGAATGACGAGCAGGGCGATAAAGTGACAATCGTGTCCATCCATGGCGCCACAACTTTGGACTTGACCGACACGCTGGCTAAAACAATGGGTAAAGAAGTCCCATGATGAAGACGATGAATGGCGTGACTCGTGTCAACCGCTACGGCAACTGTCACAAGCGAAAAGAAAATATGCAATAAAATTTGTCAGTATCCTGATGACGCGTACGCTTCAAATTCAACAGTCAACCAAAACTCGTCCAAACCTCATTCCAACGTACGGGTTTGCATCATATGGACTATTGATGGACTGTCACTACCTCCAGGTCTACCTCTGCCAATATCGTCACCATCGTGATCACTTTGACAAATCTGGTCGAGGTCGTCAATCAGAATGGCTCCAACAGGTTGGTCTTGCCATGGCTTTCCTAGTATTCCCAACATATCCTGTAGTATCTCGCGAGTGGAAGAAACATATTCGATTCGAATCCGCCGTAAGGTATCCAGCTCCCATTCTTGTATCGAATTTTCTAGTACCAGATTCTTGTTGGTCTTGGAATGTCGAGTATCATGGCAGGGCATGGGAAAGTCATGGTCCAAAGACGAAGTGCGCGATTTTCGATAGAGGACGACAGTCGTACAACGACACGGCTGTGCCATGCAATGACATGAACTGGACCTCCTGGAAGCACATGTGTAAGCTAGGTTCATGACCACACTGGTACGACCAGATTTCTCTGGACCCTGCAACAGAATTCGTCGGGAATCTTGTCTAGGAAGCAAGAGGCAGGGACATTCGTCGTAGAAATTTTGGTTTGTTGTTGTTGCCGTTATAGGGTTGGTAGAGCTACTGCAACCGCTTTCCAGAACGTGAACTATAGAATTCCCTATCGGAACGGTATTTGAAAGAGACATGATACATCAACCGTTGCCAAGGTGACAGCCAAATCCCGGTATTCATCGTCTTGGCCATGGTCGGTTTGAGAGATTTGCTGTGGACCGATTCCGCTCGCATAAATGATTTCTGCTGTTGACCGATTCCCCTTCCGTAAATGATTTCTGGCGCGAACTTGGCTCACTTTTCCGTGCCGTTGAAATGTCATCCAGTATAAAATAACCGTTTACAGTTAGCGCGGTTCGGGAAGTTCCATTTAGCGACACCACTCACCTGCAAGGAAAGGGCTTATGCGATCTACAAGATTGAGTCTTCCACTGAAATGGACAATGGACCAAGGATACTGTACCTGGTACCAGGTAAATACGAGTACCATTTTTCGAAATGTGTTAGCACCATTTGTCCATGGGTGTTCTCAAAGAAGCTTCACAGTAGCGGTTAGCGCGTGCCAATCTTACGTATGCCACACGTTCCGTTGGTACTTGTCGCTGGAATAAAAGATGACTCTGTGTGTTGTATTATTGTTTGATTGGCCCAATCCCTTTCCCTTGGACCAGACAAAAAAATCGTTATTCGGGTGGGGGACATCATCACCATCGTGGTCGCAGAAACAACACAAGCGCCATTACTGCAGTCTTGGATCTTTTCTGTCCTTTCATTCATGGCACGTTGACTGACTGTGGAATCAATTGAGGCAACTACCCGGGGACCCATTATACTTTGGACCGACTTGTCAAACTACCAGTGGTGTTTGCGCTCGAAGAGCCTGTCGTCAGTGAATCTTTCGGGTCACTGAATCAACTAGCCAGATTCCTGCAGGCCTTTCGACACAATGGTGAGATAAATTGGCATGCATTCTCTGTAGAGTATATTTTTTTCATTACTTTTCCCTCATTCTCTTGTGGATGTTAGCCCTTTGTCCTTATAGTGGCTGCCGTGGCAATCTTTTACCTGCTCTACTTGACCTTGCTGCAATTAATTTATGGACCCCCACGTGATCCAAACTCGACCCTTCCCGTACCGCCAAGAGCCCTGACGGGAAATGGCGCCTGGCCTGTATTAGGGCATACCATACTCTTTCACAAGTACGGACCAGATACAGCCTTTTTATTTCCACCCGAATGGAGGGAATGGCGGTGTTTACCCTGGAGTCGGCAATTGGGGGATACGTATTGTATATTTGTATGGGGGAAATGGAATATTGTTGCCAAAGGTAGAGAAAAGGTAGAAAAGATCATCATGGAGGGAGACTTGACGGAAGGATGGCCCTATCATTCACCCCCCGTGGCACTGCTCGGAAAGACTTGTCCGGCGATTCTAGACGAAGACGAGGCCACGTGTATGCGGGACATGATCAGTGGTCCCTTGAGTTATGCATCCGTGGTCAAACAAGCTCCAGGATTTGCCAAGTTGGCACAAAAGTGTATTCAAGACATCTCAGAGGGGCATTTCAACAAGGGAGACAAGATGAACATCAAACTGGGACACTGCAAGAACAAAGATTGTGACGCTACCAAACCAGACGATGATCTCATGAATACCAGTGAATCCAACAGTTTTAGCGATAGTGATGAAGACAAGATTCACAAAGTCAGACTCAATGCACTGCGTTCTTTCACACTAGATCTCATGCATGGTCCTGTTTTGAATTTTGATCGGGACAATCGGGACGCGGCCTCCACGTCGGCATCCCAAGCACGACGATTGTCTCAAAGCACAGTAGCTGCTGATGATGTCGAAAAAACAGTGCGTTTTCAAGACACGGATAATCACGAAAAGGGCCAAGATCGACCAGAGCTTCCTAGTCAAGACATGTTGTTACTATGGATGGATCGCCTCAAAGATGGCTTTTGCGATATCAAGTTTACCTATGGCCCACGATGGATGCAGATTTGGCGACTTAATCCCTACGGCAGGGCCTTGAATGCTCGGAGGAAGCTGGAATCAGTGTTGACTGCTCACATTGAAGAATGTGAAAAACATATTCCAGTTCATCACGAAAAAGGGCGAGCCACTCGGGATCCCTTGACTTCGGCGTTGCCACTATGGAGAATTACTGAAAAGTACTTTATTCGAAATGAGCATCCAGTGATGGGTTACCAAAAATCGAAAATCGCTGATTTCAACCGGAACCGTACAAGATCTGAGAGCGATATCGTACCAGAGATGCAGGCCATGGATTTTGATGCCAAGAAAATGTTGGCGGCAATTCCTAGGCATCGAGCCCAATCGGAACCAGATTTCGTGAACGCGGAAAACGTATGGTTGACTCCAAATATCAAAAAGAAAGCTGTTCATTCAATTCTTGACCAGATCTTGCATTCTGCTGATTATGAAGGGCGTGGTATCACGACAGTTGCAACAACGGAAATCACCCTCTTGCTCTGGATGATGATGGATGCCGGTCAAGCATGGACGTCTATGGCGCTACATCTGTTGTCCAAGCATGAAGAGGCATGTCATGAAGTCCAAGCCGAACTCGATCGTTTAGAGAAAAAGTACAAAGATAGGCTCTTCACTCCGTTTGTGCTGGCCAAAATGGAGAAGCTAGACAATTTGATTTTCGAGGCCATGCGATTCTGTCCTGTCTTTATGGGAGGCCTCAAGACTGTGAACCAGACTATCGAATTAGATGGCATTCAAGTTCCCAAGCATTCGACTGTTTTCTTGGCGAATTCTCACGACGAGGATTCATTTACAATTCACTATGATCCTCCCAAGAAACCTGAAGTGTTGGGGATGTGCTATCCATCCGTCGATTTGTATGGGTTTCTTCCATTGCAGGGACTCGAAATTCCCATCATGGTGTTACAAACCAAAATCTTTTTGATTGTTCTACTTCAAAAGCATGCCCCGTTCTTGCCTGGAAAGAGACATAACTTTGTGAGACGTATGACCGAGAAACTTAGCAAATCGATTCGTCACATCCGACCCGAAGTTTCCTTTGGTTCTAACTGTACGACACAGCGAAGCCAATCTCTGGACGATTTGAGTGAAATGGAACGAGGTACTACTGCTTCCGTCTCTGCCCCTGCCACACCTACCCGGTCGCCACCAAGACTGGACGATGCACCTTCTTCCACGCTTCGTTCCGAGAGGCACCTGGAAATCCGGCAGGAAGAACGATTATTCACACGGGTTCCCTTTCCAGAACCTCGGCGACCAATTCAGATCCGACCTCGACCGGACAGAGTTCTGTTCCCGGCCAGCCCAGACGTCAACATGTCCAAGCCCAAGTTGGCCTCTCGATGTACGACGAGATGACAAAAGTTTGACATGGCTATTATTCATTATCTATATATTATCTATGTAATCGTGAGACCGTAATTGTTGTGAATCATTTTTTCATTGTAGAGCTACTACATTTATTGTACTATTTGCTATCAAGACCCAACACAAATGTAAACAGTTTCTTTTTCACGCGTCGTCGTCTCGACATGACACTTCTCACACTATAACTTGCCCACTTGCATCACTTCCATTCGTCTCATTAATTTGCCTTGATACAATTTGTTCACTCGGGTATCTCCCGCAGCCTTGGCAGCGCCACGAAAAAATTCTCGTTGGGCATTGAATACCGAAGTGGCCATTCCAACCGAATTAAATTCATCATATCCTACCGGTCGATCAATGGAATAGGTTGGAATATCTTGTAATTGTCGAAACCAAGTCAAGGTTGGCTCATCCCATAAGACTTGTCCAAACACGGTATGAGTGGCATCCAACTCGGGGCTAGCTCGTGTCGTAATACCAAAGGATGGTGTCACATCGAGCTGCTTGTGAGTCAATAATCCTGGGACGGAATGAGATAATCGACCAGAATTACTTCCAATCGTGGTGGTAGATGAGGATGATGATGATAATGATGATGAGGGTTTGTCGATCCATAGAGATGCTGGTAGTACTCGTGAACCATAGGTCAGTGCCGTCGATCCACCAATATCCGTCACTCGCAGCGATGGAATATACCCCCCTTGAAGTAATCCAGTTTCTTGATCCAAAGCGGTAAAGGTTGATCGACCATACGATGGATAGGGGTTCTCCACTGTACTTTCATCCTTGTCATCTTCTTGCGGTGGGGTAATGTATTTCAAGAATTGTTCCACATGATTGGGTGCTAGAGTCCCATACAACCCCAAGACAAGTCGTGCCGTCAAGACACGATTTTCAAAGGTATCCGGTAAATCGTCACGAACATAAGTCGATCCATCTTGTCGTGCCACTCGAATATCAAAAAAGACCTTGTCGGTAATGGGTATATTGGGCATGGTAGGAATGGTTGTAGTAGCAGAAGTGGCAGTTGCCGTCGACGACGACGAAGAGGGTATTGGGGAGATGGTTGTCAATGGCAAAAGAGTGAATAGATCCAAAATTTCTCGTCGATCCAATAACGTCGAGGACCAGCCATGCGCTACAGCCATGGTGGTCAACAGCAGCTGTGCAACTCGAAGGTTGGTCTTCATTTCACAACAGTACTTGTAGTCTATCGTGCGAGGGTTGGGTGACCTGCAACTATGATATGATGGTAAAATACGAGACAAGCTACCGGTAGGCTTTGAGGAGAGTGATGACGTGTATAAGATATTGGTCGGCGAATAGGATCCTTCTTGGCCAACAAGAAACGGACTTCGCAAACATCAGTCATGTCCGTAGGGCGTCCGTGTTTCCAAGGACGCGTGGGCACAAAGAGATATCAATGGATTGGCGTCGAGGGAATGACAAGAATCGTCCACCGGCGTACTTTCTTGTTGTTTGTTTGTGGATGTTGATTCTTGGGAACGGTACAAGGTACACAACTAACTAATACATCCAGAACGCAAATCTTGGACAAAATCTATACCAGTGTTGCTTACAGTCAATCCAAAGGACCAAGAGACGTAACGAAGTCGTCGTTGCATTCAATACGCCTTTTTATTTTCATTGCCACAACAACCATGTCTCTAAAGAGTCAGAATACAAAATATTTGCTCATCAGCTTGGCAGCTATTGCCGCTGCCGGTGTAGCATATTACCTTCTCCAACAAGAATCCAAGGCCAAGGCACTTGATGATGACGATGATGACATGGCTGATGAGGAGACGGTACGAGCCAAAGGTCGATCACCAACACCTTTCACCACTGCCAAAACCACTACCACTACCACAACCACCAAAGGTATCAAGGCTTCCAAAGATTCCAGTAGCACCAAATTAGAAGAAAAAGAACTCCATTCATCGATTGAAGAACTCGACAAGAAGGGCAAGGCATTTTTCAAGAATAAGCAGGTGGGTAGACGAATGTTGATTATATTTTTCCGTTGGAGAGGAACCAATTGGATGGAGATATGGCAACTTGCATGTACTACAAATTTCTATGTATTTTTTGCGTGTATTATTTTTGTCGTGTGTCCTGCGGGAAAATCTATAGTTTCTGGAAGCGGCCGAGGCATTTACGGAAGCTTTGACCTTGATTTATGGACAAACCGAACCAGACAATGTCTCTACCTCGCTCAACAAACAGATTGTCACACTCATCAACAATCGATCAGCCATGTACGAAAAGGCCAGTCTTCCGGAATTGGCCATGGAAGATTGTAACAAAATTTTGGATGTCTATGACAAAACTCATGTCAAGGCCAGAACTCGTAAACTTCGTATTTTGGAATCCATGAACGATTATTATCAAGGGTTGGTGGAAGTGTGTGCTTTGCAATTGCTCTACATGCAACAAAATAGGGATCAACTTCGATTGGGTATCCAACCAGCGACACCACCACCCGTTCCGCAATCCAAATTGGAAGAGCTATTACAAAAGGTTCTTCCAGAGCGACTAGACGAGTTGGCAGCTGTGGTCACTTCTAAAAGTCAAAAACAGGGGGCCGTCATTCTTCCTTCTGACTACACCTTGACACAGCTCCTCAAATCATACACAGGTTATAATGCCTGGATGGCCAAGGCAGCACGCGATGGATCAGTTGACAAATTGCAAAAAGAGTTGGACGCTCTTCCCCGCGAGGCAGTGCCAGATCCAGCCACCGTAGCGGCACGGGCCAGTCTGTTGTTGAAGATTGGTCGACGATATGCCTACGATGGCAAATATTCAGAGGCACGAAATACCTTTATGGAAGGCTATGAACTTGTCAAGGGCAAGCCAGACATGAAAAAACTGATGAATGATGACGACTATGTCCGCTTGTTGGAATGGGTTGGCATGGTCAAACATTGGATTTATGATTTGGACGGTGCCACAGCTCTTTATCAAGAATGTTCGGAATTGGAACCAATCAATGTAAGTGCCATGTGGATTCGGTTGGTATTTGGTTGGTGGGATGCAATTAAATTGAAGCTAATACAAAAACTTGTCTATTTTTTCATCATCAACCATGGGTGAACATTATTTGTGACATGCCGACTCTATTCGCTAGGCGGAATTATTGGTCAAAAAGGCTGGAGTTGCCATGGACGCTGGCAAGCATGACATTGCCTTGAAGCTTTTTGACAAGGCCTTGATTTTGGATCCCGATGCCGTGGATGCCTTGTTACACCGGGCCAATTTGCGCATGCTGCAAGCCAATGTCGTGGATGCCCAAGTCGATTTGGAAAAGTGCGTCAAATTGCGACCCAATCATGTTTTGGCGCATTTGCGACTGGCGGCAGTCTTGACCTCACGGAATGATCCCTTGGGAGCCAAGAGTCATTTGGACAAGGCCGCTCGAGTCGATCCGGATTCTTCCGAGGTCCATTCCTACAAAGGTGAATTGTTGTTTACACAAAATGAATTTATGGAAGCCAAGGAACATTTTGAAAAGGCTATTCAATTGGAACCCAAGAATCCTACTCCCTATGTCAATGCAGCCTTGGCATTGTTGAATTCTCCTCCCGAACCAGGTAAGCAATTGGAGGTTGCTGAAGAGGCTTTGCGATTTTTGGAAAAAGCTGTGGAGGTTGATCCCCAATTCCAAGCGGCATATATTCAATTGGGTCAATTGAAGTTGGGCATGGCACAAGATTTGTCATCGGCCCGAGATGTTTTGGCCTTGTATGAAAAAGGGCTAAGTTATTGTCGAACCAAGGACGAAATGAGGGATTTGTGTAGCATGAAAGTGTTGACACAAGCACAGGTAGATGCTGCAACCTCGTTGAAGATGGAAACCTTCAGCTTGCAGTAAAAAGGAAAGGGTAAAATATGTTGGCATGATATTCCCTGCCATGCGTACGCATTACCAAAGTAGCGGACAAAGTGGTGCTGGAAGTGTCGGCACTCACTGTCAGGAATCAACAGACATAAAAAAGTAGCTCAAAGTAATGTAGACAAAGGAAATAGACTACAACTTGTATAAAGCAAAGGTTTACAGATTGCCACTGAGTTGTCAATCTACCCCTTTGCTCTTTTATACATCATCAGGGTGATGATGTTAATCATAATCATCAACTTGCATTCATCCGGACTCCAGTGTTAAGTATATCCTATTATCGGGCATCGATAAAGGAACTAAACAGTAAATGTGGAAACCCCGAATCAAGTACCAATGAACTCATCCAGACCGTAATAGAGACTCCCAATATATCCATCACCACTTGTATCGTGGTGGAGGAATGTGCTGGATCGATTCCAATCAATTTCATCCCCAATGGCATCATTGCTCCAAGAACGATACTAATACTGACAATCATAAAGAGGCTGGCAGTGATTGCTAACGTTTCCAGCCATGGTGTCATGAAAACAGCTGCACGGATGCAGCCAGCAACACCCAATACCAAACTCAAGGCAACTCCCATGGCCAATTCACGTTTCAAAACCCGTTGTGGATTGGATGGATCAATTGTTCCAACTGCCAGGCCTCGAATCACTGCAATAGATATAGAGCAAACGTTGAGAACAAGGCTTGTGTGAGTGAAGGTGGCGGTGTGTGTGTTTGGGTTTGCGACTACGTTTGTGTGACTCGAAAGCAACTGTGGAATGGATACTCTGGTAGGATTCGAAGTGACTCGGGAAAAACGAAGGGGAACGTACCTCGAACACTGGCTTGGTTACCCGCATTCCCGCCAGCTCCTACCAACATGGTCAAGAACCGTACAATCACCAAATGTTTTTGCAGTAGAGCCTCATTCCGTGCCAGAATAAAACTGGACATGCTTTGTAATATCAATAGTCCCACTAACCATCCGGCTCGATCGGATACCGAACTCCAAAAGGATTCTTCTTCCACCATGATTGGTCGTGCTCGAGAGCGGGGTGATGCCATACTCGTCGATGGCCGTATCAATTGTCGTGATTCAATATCGATTTCGGCCTCGTCTTTGTCATCATCGTCATCTACCCCTTCTTCCAACAACATGGGTACCCGATCATCATCTTCTTCTGATGTCAAGGAACCATCATTAGACGAGAGAGGTTCTGTCTTGCGCGTAACATTGGCAGGTGAATCAATGATTGATTTGCGTCTCGAGCTGGGTAATGCCTGACGTTTTTTCAATCCTCGTGCACTTTCAAAAACATCCAAATCCGGCGTGGGTTCCACTGTACTCTGATCATCATCGGTGGCCAAGGATTGATGATCCTTGGAAAGATTACTGTTGCTGGATCGGAGACAATTCAGAGCAGTCAACCGAGAAGGCTTTAGGGCTCTAGGTAATTCTAAAACCACTCCTGATGTCGTCTTTTTCTGCTGCTGTTGGTGAGAGTAGAAATCCCGAATTTGATTGACTTGGGCTTGCAAGTCTTCCACTTGCCGGCGCAATCGTTCATTTTCTTGTACCAAAAATTCGGACGACGGCGATAAACCTTCTTGATCTCCTCTATCTGAATCATTCAAATCGGCAAATGATTCTTGACGAAGAGGTAATCGAGTAGCTTTTTCCAATGAGATTCCTACCATGATGATGACGACTGGAGAGGGCAATGGCCGGTGCTGAAGGTTGTCGTGTCACCACAGAATACGTAATAATAAGTTTTGAAAAGTCAATCACAATCGTAGCCTTGCTTTTTTCGTTTCGTTGCTTTCTCTTGTATGCAAAGCTGTTGTTACAAGTCCATGCCAAGTCTTGTTCTATACATTCATCAACCCTCCACCAAACGAAGGCCAAAATGCTACTGGAACCTGCACTGGCACCCCCACAATTTGTTACGGAAAGAGAATCTCCGCCGCGCCTGGCCACTTCAGACTTCACTAGTCCCTCGGGAACCAAGTACCAAGTCCTTCGTACCAGGTACCAGGTACCTGGTACGACTACAAAGAAACTTGGGAACTACCGGTAGCAGGCGTGGCGCAAGGCTATACTAGAGGAATGAGCGAATTCTTGGAGGACATAATTGGAAAAAAGATGAAAATGGATAGGGCTCTTTCGGTCTTCGGATCAACTGGAAAATTTGACAAAATTTTGGTTCGGAAACCTTCGGGCATCGCCGACTCTTTTTCGAGTCGTTGCGGGAATGGATAGGGCTAGCGCGATTGTGGGTAAAGAACTGTTAAATTGTTTCGTTCGAATCATCCGACTTGCATGTCGGTCGAGTTTCTTACCTGGTACCACCAACGTCGACCATGGACGGCCACGTTGAAGCTGCTGGTAATAACATACCGGTAGTATCGGCCATTGTAAAGTGGAGTACCATGTGAACTACACCTCTCTCCTCCTCTCTTTTGACAATTTTACGTTCGCTGGTACCATGGGATTATTCACTGTTTTGAACGACACGGTCAATGCCAAGGGCAGTGGTACTGGTAGCACTCCCAGCACTCCTGCCACGACCAGCTCTACTCCTAGTTGTGGGACTATTCCCACCATTCTTCAATTGTACACGGATGCACCCGTCCAACTCGAGACGACATCGGTACTTACTGGATATTCTTCTTTGACCTATCAAGCCATTCAAATTGGTGATGAAGTGGATGAAGAACTAAACAGTAAGAATCGACATGAAACTCCGGATTTGGGGGTTTGGAATTGTCGTGCCGATGCGACGTTGATCAATGCCTTGTTGGCAACCGTGGCCACTTCGATTCAAGTCTTTTCTTTTACAGTGGATCTGTCACAACCTCATCAGGTCGAACCAACCATGACACGATTACAAAATGCCTTGGCCCGACATTTGATTGAGCACCCCCCCACCGCCGCCGACGACGCACTGGAAACCCCTCGCCGACAAACCGCCACTACTTCGTTGTATCAACTGCAAATGGTAGACTTTGGAAGAGCCAATGAAGACAAGGACTCTACGAATGAACGAAATGTCAGTGAATCCTTTAAGAACATTACGACTACCCTCATGATTTGTGCCAAACTTCCAGCCGTCCAACAAGGTGAAGAAGAAGATTATAAATTGAAACAAGCACGAGCATTGGTCATTTATCATTTGCGAAAGTATGCGGCAGCACTCAATTGTACTTTGTGCTTTGTTCAACCCCCAAATCAAAAAAGCAATCTCCCGATGGTGTCGATGGCAACAACAGCACCAACAATGATTCCAACAACAATGCTAATGCAACAACCCTTTCATCGATGCAACCGACTGTAGATTACCATACCGTTTCCGAATGGTGGCGTGCTTTGGCCTTGGATGAGAAGATTTGGGAATCTACGTCATCATCGTCATTGACCAAGTCATTGTCATCGTCGTCCTCCAAGGATGAGGACGAGAGGAAGGATGAAGAAACTGACGAAGCAGCTCAAGAAACTGTGGAAGTGGCCACCTTGTTGTATGGCCCAGGGAAGCATCAAGAAGATCTGATTGAAACAGTAGTCTTGAGAAGTGCCACCTATCCTGGACATTGGGATGCCAATAAGGATTCCTTGTGGATGGCACTCCCTGCACCCAAAGAAGAAAAACCAACCGAGACGGCCAAAGCCACTGGAGATCGTGGATGGTTAAGTCAGTTACGAGAAAGTATTGCCTCGGCTCAGGATTTGCAGCCGGCCATTGCTAGTCCGGAGAAACAGCCTGAAGACGACAAGAAGAAAGATGGCAAAGATGCTGATGTTTCCGATTTCTTTGCCAGTTTGCTCAAGAAACCTTAATTGTGTTACTGGAACGTGGTGCAGAATTGCTACCTCATATTACAGTACTTCAACATCTACAAGACATGATGTCTAACAAATAACTTTAGCAATTGGCACAGTCATTCTAAGCAAACGACAGAGCGAATGAACCTAGTATTCTGCTACTTTGTGGTTTATTTGGGGAGGCAATGCATCGTGGGTTGTCGGCTTTTACATTTTACAGTTACTGCATGCATCTCGTTGTGCAAGCGTAGTCATTTATTCGTTTTGACTAAATGTGTTGAAGTCGCGCACTTCGTTGACGATTTCGAGAGCCTTGGTCAATAAGTCTTTCATTTCTGTGCATGTGCTTCGTTTTTGGGCAACATCATCGGCTTCTTTCATCAAACCCATGATTTCGTTCTCGCGATAAAGTTCGGACACCAATTCATTTTGCATGGCATCCTTGACGTGGTTTACTAGAAAGTACATAATCGTCTTGGGAACCATGTCAATAAAAGTCTTTCGTACCACCCGGAAGTAGGATTCGATGAGCGACTTGATGACTTGCATTTCCGTGAGTTCACGGTCAGTGGCCGGGAAATCAGTTTGCCTCATCGTAGGAGGCACTTGAGGAAGATGGACAACAGTGGGTGGACCACCCGGCTGATGGAGCTTCTCCGGAGGTGGTGTCTTTCCTCCGCGGAAGATGAAGTTCATAATACCACCATTGGCGTCACCGTACGGTGTAGCATTTCCCTCCTCGTCTTCAGGTGCATAATACGATGATCCAGGAGTTTCGGGAGGATTACTACCGGTGCTGATGCGGTTGCCTTCGGATTTCCTTTGCATCAAGTTAGCAACAGCACGTGATCCTCCAATGAAGTCTGGATGACTAGTGTTCAAGTACTGCAACGAGAAAACAAGGTTTAGTGACCAATGGTGCAGATCTGACTGCAGGTTGACAACCAACGTTCTGGCAAAAACTCACCGCCAGTTCAATCTTAACAATGTTGCAAACCATCAGTTGGGTTGGGCCCATGCATCGTTTCAATAATTGGCTGACACATTCAATCATTCGTTCTCTCAAAAACGGAAATCGAGTCAATTCCTTTGGCTCAGACTGCATGGCAATTCGTTGAAGTTCTTCATAGACCAAGTCCACACACTGGATACCAGGCTGCTCCAGTCTAGCAATTTGTCGACGCACAAGGATGTCGAAAGAAATTTCAGGAACGAACAATGCACGACGGGTACCGTTGGCGTTCATGATTGTGGTGCGAATCTCATCATCTGTGAGTCCGTCAAAGGGACCGACAGACATGAGGGAAGTTGCAAAGATATCATTGAAAATGTAGTTAATACGGGCACCTCCAAAAAGTTCAATCAATGCGAGGTTGCGAGCGTTCGTCGTGTTGTTCAATTCTCCTCCTTTACCGTCGATGATGGACCCAAAGTTATTTGCAAACTTGGAGAGAAGTCCAAGTAGAGTGCCCCCGAGAGCGTTCTTGGACATACCATCGTCAGGATTTCCCAACGCCTCCAACTCGGATTGAACGTCATTCATCATGGAGGAAATACGGTTTTTGACATCCGGAAGACATTCTCGAATGTGGTGCATCAAAATGATGTTAAGAGTCTTGGCAAGAGTACTGGTACCACACTGGGAAAGCAGTTGGCGATCGCGAGAGTAAACAGGGTGATTCTTGAAGAATTCTTCCTCCTTTCTCAATCCGTCACGAATGGAAAGATCTTCATTGATGTCTTTTTGTCCACGGTTGACCACACCAATGTATCCCTTGCGAAGAGGGATCAGTTCATTTCGTAGAACCTCGGAGGCGTCGGTGCCAGGATCCATCAGATCTAGTTTCGTAAGAACACCAATCGTGCGGTTACCATAGGGATCGGCTGCCTTGGCGAGTTGCAATGCGTCACTGTTGGCAATGTCCGTGTTAGCAGCGGTCACAGCCAAGATAATGGCATTGGGATTAGAAATGAACTGCAAAATCATATCATGGATTTGCTCTTCAATATTCTCTGGCTGGTCACCGACTGGCACCTTGGTCATTCCAGGCAAGTCGACCAGTGTCAAGGCCAAGACCCGGGGACTGTAAATCTTGAGTCGAATCGGGTCATTCGAGATTCCCTTGTTTCCGCCGGTTGATCGATCTGTTTCGCGAATAATCTCTTTACGGATATCAGCGAACGAGTGGAACTTCTTGTTGGGAATGTGCAAGAACTCGCCCCATTCATTTATATTGTCTAAGTTGCCGGATGAGGGTGGTTGCACATCCTCATAATAATCATCCGAATCATCGCCGGCCCCCAAAGCGCGAGTGTTGAACAATTGGAGGATCAACGGTCTACGGGTTACAATACCAGTTCCTCGTGGCAAGAAGGATCGACCCACAAGACCTTCTAAAACACTAGATTTACCAGACGATTGACCTCCTACAACAACAATTTGAGGCAAGTCCAACTGTGTGTTTTGACCAACGGCACCCAAGACATCTTGGAGCTTGGAGGCGATAGGAATCAGTTGCTCCATGGTAAGACTTTCAAGGAAGAAAGGCGTAACCACAAGAGGAAGAAAAAGCGACTGTTGCACAAAAGTGACAACACTTTAACTTGGGAATGAATGCTTTCCACACCCCGACGAGTTTTTTCCGCTGCCCAGTACGGGCAAGTCAGGGGTTCAAACTGGGCAGAGCCTGCTCGCAATTGCAACGGTGCGTTCGGTTAGTCGTTACGACTCTTTTCTAAAAATTTCAAAATGGAAGTTAAAGTACGTTAGGCTTCCTTATCTACAAATCCTCCATTTCTGATTTTCCAAAATTCCACACTCCTTGGAAGTGCGGGAAGTGCTGGCAGTCGGAATGAAATCTCTGGAAGCGCGACACCCATCGAATCCAAAAATCGTAAGAATTCCGGAAATGTGAGAGAAGTGTTGCAACAAGAGAGATGCAATCCGTACCCCCAGACTAGAGTATTAAATGGACTCCATATCTCCTACCGATTGATCCATTATTGGGGATCTCCAACATTTCTCGGTTGCGCTCCCCGCCTACAAAGCAACATGAAAGAGAGATCGTATCGATATACTATCACCAACAATGTTTTTCTCGCGCCAATCGCCAATGAAGACCCATACAATAAGGCTCACCAATCGTATGGTACCTTGCTGTCCCGTCCTTCTAACACTTCTTTGAATACATCATCATCCGAATCCGTGCTCTGTGAGGAGAATTCCTCTCGAATTGGCAGTACTTTGAATTATCATTCCCTTCACTGCACTAATGCAGTATCTCAACAGAATCCGTACGCACGGGATCAAGACAGATTACGAGTATATCAAGCTGCTGAAGAAGCTGGGTTATCGTCGTATGGTATCATTGCCGTCGATGTGTGGTATATTGGCGGAGAGACTGGAGGTACCAACCCTCAAGCCAGGAATCAAATTCTACATACGGGTGTTCTGTGGATCAGCCCCCAATTCTCGCAACAAAACCAATCCGAGGCATTGGATCGTCTTGTGAATCCAAACCACCCTCGTTATGTTGAGCCATTGCCTCAGGTAGCTGGTGCTGGCCTAGCTGGGTATTTCCATTCACTTGGAAAACCAAGAGATTCCAATGGTGGTTTGATATGGAGAAACTTATCAGATATTCTATCCGATCCATTTCAACCACCCTATGAACGCATGCTTGTTTGGGAAGAGGCAGGATTTGGAAAAGTGAGTGGTATTGCGTTTGATATGACAGATGGACACCAGGGTGTTGTGCTCTACTTTGCCCGCACCACTGCAGATGAAGCATTGCTCAATCAACCGACAAATGTAGAGTTCCTTTCAATGGCAACACAACACATTGGTATTACGTTGGCGTTACGTCGTGTACGACAACAATCTATAATTACCAAATCGAGAAAAACTCATCGCATTTGGAAACGTGTCAAGACCAAACTTTCTTGCTACCAAACCTTTGTATTATTATTGCGCCAGCAAAGATCTCTGAAGTATCATCACTCGTTCCAAACACTGGTTCGAGGATTGTCGTTCGGTTCTTGGGATAGGACGTCTTCAGAATCATCCGTAAAGAAACTGTCCATGCAACAGGTTGTCGTAGAGCCATTTATTGCTCTCAATAATTCGGCGCAATCGCTAGGAATGTGGTGGCTCTGGGATGAGGTCAAGTATCGAATATTGTGCGCCGGTTGAAAAATCCAAAGGGAGTTCCATCCGACCACCTCCCACAGTGCCGTGGCTCAATGCGACGTGGACCTTTGTGGGAGTCTACGTAACCCTCTTGATATTGGTGAGTATCGATCCGCTAGTCTTGAGGAAATTTGAACTACCATCCTTGATCCTTGCTCCCTTTGGAGCTTTATTGACATTACAATACAGTTTGACCGCTGCACCAGCCTCGCAACCCCGCAATATTCTTTATGGGTTGTGTGTATGCCTATCAGTTGCATTGCTTTCTCAAGTAGTGCTGATGCGCCATTTGGGGTTTCCAAAAGAAATGGTGGTCCCCTTGGCTGGGGCTGTTGGGATTTCAATGATGACAAAGCTGGGTGTCACCCATCCCCCCGCAGCTGCAGCCATGGTGGCCTTACTGGACAATTACGACCCCGTCTCCTCTAGTGTTCTAAAACCTTTCACATCGGCCACACTTTTGGTGATGGCTAACCTCTTGACAATCATGACTTCCATTGTGATTAATAATTTGTCGGCCCAGCGTCAGTATCCTGTGTATTGGGTCATGGGGTCATGTACAACCAGTGGTACTGTTGAACACCACAAAGAACTAACTTTTGATGGTAATAATGATTGGACTTAACGTGAGCAAGTGAGTAAGATCATGTATCCGATCAACACTAAAAATCTAGTATTGTTGTTACCAAAAACATTCTATCAAGAATCAATTACACGTATCCTATTGGGTTTCGCAAACGTATCTAACTGTGAAGATTGCCTATGGTTTTACTGTTCGTCAAATCACTGAAAAAGGTCAAGATGGAGTCATTGTTGTATTTCCAAATCACACAACAGACCCAACTATGTTGTCCACAGCGACTCGTCTCACTGGTAAAAACCTTCGGACATTGTTTGCCTTTTCTCAAATACCCGAAAAGAAATCATTGTTCATTGCCTGTAATTTGGAAACACCTTGGTCCATAATTGACTTTGGAGGTGCCCCGGGTGGTGTCGGTGCTGTAGCAGCAACAGGGACTGATCCCATATGCGGCGAAGGTGGTGGTGGTGGGGGTGGCGCTGTCTCTACGACCGGCGCTGGTTCCGGCGCGGATGTCGGTACTGGTTCTGCGTCAGCCGTTTCGTCAAACACATCTTCACTACTCTCCGTTTTGGCAACCGTCAACTTGTTGACACGTAGTCCCCCACTGGATGGTTTCTTTTTCAACATCATAGGATTCGACGCTTTGGTGGCTGGTTTTCGTAACATGGGTGCATTTCCGCTGGTAGGAGGAGTAACCACAAGTTTCCCTCGTGCGGCCGCATTCTGAGATGCCAATACCGCCTTGGGTTGTGCTGTTGCGGCAGGGGCCTTTGCCAAATCAGCCAAGGCCGACGCCGCGTCCTGCTTGTCCTGTAATGCCAAATTCTGCAATAAAGTCGACGACACCTCCACGGACCCTTCTCCACGAGCGGCAGCTGCCGCTTCGACTTGCTTGGCCAATTCAGCCTTGTAGGTAACAGCAGCCTTGGATGTGTATTTCTTTTCAATTTTACTTTGCATATCGGTCAATCCATGTTGACGAAAGAATTGTCGAGCATTGGCATTCCCTCCCAATCTCATGGCATCAATTTGGCGTTGTGTCCATTCATCCAAATCCACACTACGAACGAATGTAGTATGTACTCCCATGGAACGATGCGTCGCTGAACAGTCCAAACACAGAAATACACCTACACAACAGCACAACCAACGCCAAGAGTATTTGTGGGTTGTGGGTAAGACACAGTTTGATCTAAGTACCAATGAGGCACACTCAATGTTGCATTACCTACCATATGTGACAGATGCCCAGGTGGGACGAGGAGCTGGACAGTCGAAACAAACTTGATTGGCAGAGATGGCTTTGAGCTTCTTGAAATGCATATTCTTCTCCGCAGTCGGAATGCAAACTTGGCCATTGCCCGCAGCCGTGACGGTACCGTCATTTCGGATATTCCCCGAATCTTGATGGGTGAAAGGTCGGGACATGATGCTGCTTCTTTCTTGACTCTTTTATTCTTGATTGGCGAGACCCACTTGGTTGTTATTACAAACGAACTGTTTCTGGGAGCAAATATACAGTGAGTATACCTCCGTTGGATCGGCACTACTTCGTGACTCCGATGCCAGTTGCCCTCCATTGTCGTCGAGGACCTTCCTCAAGTGAACGGACGAGCTACAGACACACTGTCCTGTGACTCAATCCGGACGACGAACGGTTCAGTCGTCACTTCACTCTGGCACCTGACACATGTATGTACGTCATCGATCGACCATGGCACAGTTGCCATCCAATATTTTGCATTCCACTCGTTTGCTCAATCGACCTTTTCGTTGTGATCACTCGACTCTACCAACAATCGGTCTTATTCACGTTCCACATTTTTGGCACGGTATTCAATCTCTTGAGTACATTTTTTTTGTTTGGATCGATTCCTGTTCTAAAATTACAATTGCAACAAAATGAGAATTTCCATTTCTGCCATTTCCTTGATTATTTCGACGGCAGCTCCTATTGCTCATGCATTCTCGGTCAGGACTCCTTTAGTGGCTAGTCGTCCCACGGTATCTCGGAATCTTTCCAGCAACAGTAACAGTGATAATGAACCATCCATTCCCAAATTCTCACGATTGGAAGGCAACCAAGTCAATCCAACGGCTAGAGATGTAGAGGTCATGGATGAAATGATTATGAAACTTGCCAATGCCAAACCATATGAATTGCCCAATGCTGTGCGTCGAGCCTTTCGGGTCATTTCGAGTCCCAAATTCTTTATGCGTATTGCGGAACTTACCGATGTGTCCAAGGATGCCATTGAAAAGGAAAAATTGGGTGCCTTGGCCTCCAATTTAGTTGCCACCTTGGAGGTAGTGGTCGAAACGACCGAAGAACAACTCGATGAACGGGCCAAAGAAGTTGAAGATGTCGTCAAGGCGGCTGCCGAACCAGAATCGGGTGAGTTTTTGGTACCCCTCCTACCAGCCCAAGTCCAAGCTATGCGACAAAAGGTGGAATCCTTAGAACCATCCTCCTTGGATGAAGGATTTCTATCGACGGTTGATGCTTGGATGAACAAGAGTCATCAAGATGGTATGGATGGAATGGTGGGAATCTTGCAAAAAGTTTTGCAAATGTATAGTGGAGTGCAAATTCTTCGCGCCCGAGAACGACTGGCAGGATCGGCGGCAACGACTGAAAAAGCACCCGCCGCACAATTGTTTGAGAAATTACTCACGGTCGACGCGGATCAATGGGATGTCGAAATTCGCAATGGAACAGCCAAAGATGTCAAAGCAGCAGCCTTGATTGGAGAAATTCAAAAAACCATGGAAACGGTGGTCCTTGGTTTGGAAAATGGATCCATGGCGCAAAGGGTCCAAGCCGAGTTTTTGCGCGAACTTGTGAGTCGAGCAGAAAGTGCTCGCCCATCGGAATCATAAGGGACTATCTGTACTACAGTTAACATCAAACAACATTTGCTATTTACGAATAGTCTCATCACATGAAACATGCAGGGTGAATAAACAACTAGGTGTTGGAAAAGTTGAACTTTTTCAACGCGTAAAACGTCAAGACTCGGGCAACTACCAGATAGAGAGCCAGAACCAGAATATCCTGAAGCTGATTGTCCGCGTTGAATCTTCCTCCAAAAAAGACATACACATATTGGTCCACAGTACCATAGCAATCCGTGCTGTTATTATTGGTACATCCAAGGTAATCATAGAATTGAGTCCCGTTCGAAGCAACAACAGTCCTGTTATCACCATTGAACTGTGCGATGACCAGGCCCTCGTACACGTAGTGGCCAGGAGTAATCCAGTACGTAAATGCAAAGAAACCATGTGTCATGAATTGTGGACGTACAATCAACCCCGAAAAGAAGTTGTTCAGACCAATAAAGACACTGGCCAAAATCTGGGCTGTCGCCATACTTTGGACCATGCACATAAATGCTTGTCCGAAGTAGGAATAGATTGCCAAGTTAAACGTGAAGATGCCCTACATGACAAAGTTCGCGTCCAATAGTGAGAAACCAGACGATAACCAACCTACGATTGATTCACCATGATTGCCATACTCACCCAGAATCGAATGGTTCTGCTCAACGTGCCAGTTGGAACCCCTGTCACTCCCACTTGTACCAAGCAGAAGAGAAACGATGCCAATACAATAAACCATTTTTCAGCAGTTCCCAGAGCCCAGCCGAGAGATACATTGTCAAGCATTCCGGCTTGTCGATGTCGGTAAAAGACGTCTCGAATCGACAGCATGACTGGAAGGACAGTTGTTATCGACAAAATCCCAATAATAATAAAGGATAAGAAGATGACGGAAAGCTGTGCTCGCATGTCAGATTCGGTGAGTACTGGTGGGTTACGATCACCCAGGAAAACTGAGCCCAGAATAAAGGCAATAACACAGCAAACCAGCAACCGCGAAAGGTTGTAGGCCGGGGACCTCCAGTAGATTGTTTGCAGGCGTTTATTGACAAGTCGCTGTCGAAGTTCTGGAGGCGCCGCGAATTTTGTTGGGAAGGTGATCTCAAGAGCTTCAATTTGCGTCTCACGGACTTCCTTCAGACTTTCTTTTAGCAACTTATAATCTTCTGTCTGGACATAAACATCCGCAAGGTCCTTTGGATTGTCTGGCGACTGCATTTCGCGCAACATCCAGTTGGCTGGATTATCACCCATCTCAATTCGTCGAGTACCATGACTTTCAAAGTAATTGATGAGATCCTTGCTCTGTTCACCTGTCTCACCAAAATAAACCACTCGACCACCCTTCTTCAACAGCAAAAGATCGTCCTAAAAAAAATCCGAATTAGTACCGGCCATTCTGACTGTTATAGCAGTGTTATAATCTTTGTCACTTACAAACATATCAAATACTGCAGAAGAGGGTTGGTGGATCGTGGCACAAATTGTCCGTCCCTGATCTGCAATTTTTCGTAGCAGCTTTACGACCAACAAGGCGCTTCGGGCGTCCAGTCCCGTGGTAGGCTACATGAAAACACAAAACATTAATAAAATGCCTGGCATCTGCGTCAATGTTGCAATGAATATCGGTACTTACCTCATCTAGGAAAAGGATTGACGGAGAAGCGGCAAGCTCGACAGCAATGGAGAGACGCTTTTTCTGTTCAAATGTAAGGCCACCCTCCGACGAACTTCCAACAAGAACATCAGCTAGGGGAGTCAACTCAAGAGTCTTCAAGACATAATCCACGAATGCTTGTTTATCTTCGTCTTTCTCCACTTTCAACACGTCAATCCTTAGTCGTGCAGAAAACAAAACAGTCTCTCGAACTGTCAATTGAGGTGTTTGTACATCAAACTGTTCAACAAAACCAGAACATCGACGGAAAGCAATAGGATCTTGGGGAAAACCATTGAGACGAATGTCACCTTGCACGTTACCGCTTGTCTTGCGCATAGCAATGACATCCATCAAAGTGGTCTTTCCGGCTCCACTGCTACCCATTAGGGCGCACATACGACCGCTTCGAAAGGCACCATTTACTTCGTGAAGCAGTCGTAAAGTCTCGCCACCTTTTGAAGTCTGGACATCATAGCATATGTTCTCAAATGTCAACGTGACAGGCTTGAAGGAAATATTTGTGTCAGCTGAAGACTCAGTAAGTTGATTTCCTTGATTCGCAATAATTCCAGCTTCATCATCACTAACTCCAGAAACGTTGGTGACTCTCACATACTTCAAGAAAAATCCAGATAACACCATGGAAATGAGAGAATGTGCTACCAGGTAAATGAAGGTGTATCCGACCCACACCGTCGTGTAAGGTGCACCTTCGTTGTCGACGAAACCAGTGTACACAAGAATTTCGTCTCCTTCCTGGGTTGTGTACTCAGAGCTTCGGTACTCGTTGATAACCATTGCACGATACGCCCATGCCAAAGGACAATACCAATAAATCCACTCGTAGTAATTCGGGACGACATTGGGAGGAATGATGAAACCTGAGAAAAGAATGAAAAAGAAAACCACGCATGCGCTGACCACTTGTACCAAGTCTTTCGTTCTTGCAAACGTAGCAAAGACAAAAAGAAGCTCATTCATCAGAACGTTGAAAGCAATGAGGATGGCCATGAAAATGAAGTAGTTCTCGGCAGTAGGTGCCAATCCTACCATGAAATACAAAATGGTGCCGAACGTGAAACAATCGAGAATCGTCTGGCAACGCAGTGTTAGATGTAAATCATTGGACATGGTCAAACCTTGTCGTTGACCTACTTACTTGAGGTAGCTTCGCAAGCGATTTGCCAATGACGAACGGGAAGGAAGCGAAAAAGTTGGCATCTGCCTGCTTGTAGTAGATGACTCGCTCATCGACAAAACTAGGAGCGATCGTCATGGCACCCAGCATGATGAATAGCGTGCCTTGGAAGAAGGCACCAAGAATGGAAACAACGTCATCAGTATGGAAGAATACACCACCCACACTGATACCCATGATGATATTCTTGGCAGCATTGGCAATAAATACACGGCGGTCACGAATCCACAGGATCAAGTTACGTTTCATATTCAGCATGATTGACCGATGGAACGAGTTCATGTATTTCCGATAGTATCGACGATCATCTAGATGGTCCGCTTCTTCTGCCAGGCTGATTCCACCGTGGGAGCTCCCCCATACATGCTTATGCGGGGCTCGTAGACTTGCACTGATGTGTTCTCCGTAGATGCTCGCACGGAATATTTCAGCCAATTGATCAGTAGTGTAGGGCTTGGTCTGCGAGTTGGCAATCTCGGGTGGCGGTTGGAACAGCGCTTCGCAGTCTGCTGGGGCTGATAACATCTGGAGAAAGTCAGCTACGTCCATGTAGGTCGGTGCCCTGTAACCCAACTTGGCAAAATAATCTTCGACGATGGAGATGGGTCCTGCAAACAAGACTTTCCCGTCCGCAAGTAGGATGATTTCGTCAAATAGAGCAACAGTTTCGGGGCTTGGTTGAAGTAGCGATATTACTCGGACCCTTTGGTAGTCTTTGGAGAGGTGTGTCAAGATTTGGATCATCTCGAAGGTGGACGATGCGTCCAATCCATTCGATATCTCATCTCCAAGAAATACAGGTGTAGCTCCCAGCATCATCTCTCCGACTGTTACTCGTCTTCGTTGTCCTCCACTGACTCCACGCACATCATCATTGCCCACGAACGTGTCCTTGACATGTTCCAATCCAAGGGACTTGAGATTCGTATTGACCAAAAGGCGCTCGTCGTCAGCACGTTTTGCCATTTCCATGGCATGCTTGATTTTTTCCTCGTCGCCATCTCGATCCACCAGTTGTGCATGCGTCCCTCCATTCTTGCATTGAAAGGCAAATTCGAAAGTTTCCTCCACCGTCATTCGTGGAGCATGGCGATCTAATTGGTCCACAAACGCGATCGCATTTTCAATATGGAAATGGTTCTTGCCTTTGAAGGATCTTCCATTGTATGTAACGCTTCCTGTAGTTTGTTCACCACTTTTCACTGACAACCTACCAGCGATAGCTTTTAACAATGTTGTCTTTCCGGAAGACGGTGGACCCAAGAGCAAATACATTTTTCCAGGCTTCAACGAGAGGGAAATCCGGTCAAGGATTACTTTGGTGGACTGGATCCTATTCGCATCGGAAGCCTGCTTGTGGCCAATGTTTTTGCAGAATTTGATAACCTTGTAAATGATACTGGAATTGTAGACGGTCTTGATTTTGTTGGAGCTTCCAGTGAAGGGTGCAGTGTAGGATAGATTGTCAATCCGAATCTCCACAGGAAAATTGTATGACAAATCCTTGTAGTCATCCAACGTTCGCTTGATGGCTTTCATAGTTTCGGACATTTTTTGCATTTCATCTTTTTGCACTTCTGTGAGTTCATAATCAACGTCCGTTGAGGCAGCACTTTCTCTCAATTCCGCTTCATCACTGCCCTGTTCGTCTTGTTCGAGCTGCTCTGGTGTTTTGGGCTTGCGGCCTCGACGGGATGGTTGGTGAGGAGACTCCGTCGCCGGTGGTGCTTCGATATCATCATCACCAGGAGCACTTCCAGGCAAACTATCACGTCGCAACAATTTGGACAAATATAGTTGTCGGGCATCTCGTTCCGATACGAGTTGTCGCAAGCGACTTACTCGTAAAGAACTATCCGTTCTTCGTAGGCGAGGAATTCTGGATCGTTTCTTTTTCGCTCCATTATTCTCCGAATCCGAGCCTTCGGCATCGGAGGCCGCCGCCGATCCAACACTGGTGGCGCGACTGCCACTCACCAGGGCCGCCACCCGCTGGATGATGTCCGACGACGACATGTCACTGCCGAGGCACGAAAGTAATGTCCAATATTAACTGGAAAAGGAAGCAACCAACAGAAAAAGGCTCCCAAACCCTGAAATTATGCCAACGGGAGGTTGAAAGAATCTTTCACCCGTCGATTGCTGTCGTGTGTCAGGCGCAATCGTTCACTTTTTTGGAAAGGCGAAGCCCAAAGCAGATATGTAACCAGTTGCCAAAAGACTCGGTCAAGTCAATTTTGTAGTCGAAAGGATCCACTGCCAGGAATGGATTGAGCCGTTGAAGCGCTAAACAGGCGTTATAAGCTCGATACAAACTGTCCCTCCTCAGAGATGGAGATCAAAATATTAAAGGTGATTTGTTCTGAAGACACGGTAATATTCAGAAACGATCAATCCGGAGTATTGGCATTTTTCATGCGCCTGTCGACCCTTTGCAGCATCGCTAGCGGGACGACGCCTCCTCGGACCTGCTCTGGCAACGTTTTTGGAGAGGCGTGCCCGGCCAAGCATTGGCGACCTATACCCACCTCATCCTTCTTTCACATACTCAACGACAAGTTGTGGCTGTTGTTTTCAAGCCTCAACAGCAAGCTAGTCATCAATCCAAGATGGCGAAATGGTTCCGTTCCGAGCCGATGGAGTATATCTCCATCATCATGAACGAGGATGCGGCCCATGACTGTCTTTCTGATCTCGGTAGATTGGGTGCCATCCAGTTCACTGATGTAAGTACAAAAGTTTTACTTGGTCCTGGTTCACTCCCTTGACCCTGCCGTAGACTTATGTCACTGCCTCTACTTGCTGATTGTGTAGTTGAACCCCGATTTGACTCCGTTTCAACGTCGTTATGTGTCTTACGTCAAACGATGTGATGAGTTGGAGCGCAAAGTTCGATTCTTCTCAACTGAGATTGTCAAGTTCGGTATCCCCATGACCTCTGCTGGAGAGGTGAACTCTTTCCTCGAGTCTCCCATCATGTCCAAGGACAACTCCAAGGCCAGTGGAACCCAGATTCTCGAGTCTCTCGAGAGCGAATTAGAAGATTATCAATCGCAATTGAAAGAGTTGAACACCTACAGCGAAAAGCTCACCGTAGAGTACAACGAGAAGGTTGAGTTGCAGGAAGTTTTGGAAAAGGCTCGCCGCTTTTTCATGACGGATGGCCCTCGTCTGGCTGTTTCCGAATTGTCAACGGAAACTTCAGGTCCTGCAAACCAGGAGGGATTGTTGGAGGCTTCCCGGCCCGAGATGGACATGCGATTCTCGTCCATCACCGGTGTGGTTGCCACAGAAGAGCGCCAACGATTTGAACGCATGATCTGGCGTGCCACCAAAGGAAACTGCTTTGTTCGATTCGCTCCCATTAAGCAGCCAATTACCGATCCGGCCACTGGAGAGTTGATTGAAAAGTCGGTCTTTATCATCTTTTACAAGTCCGACAGCATCGAACTCAAGCTCAAGAAGATTTGTGATTCCTTTTTGGCTCACAGATACTCTCTTCCTGATATGGACGACTCTGGATCAGTTGAGCAAATGTTGACAGAAAACGCTCAAGAGCTTGTAGATTCTCGCACTATCTTGCTCAAGAATCAAGATACCCGTTACAGGCTCTGCCAGATGCTCGCCAAGCACGTCGAACGTTGGACTTGGACTGTACTCAGAGAGAAGGCCGTCTACCACTCTTTGAACATGTTCAAGGCCGACGTCTCCGGTATGCTTCGCGGAGAGGGATGGGTTGTCGGTGAACATTTGGAAGAGGTCAAGTCGGCCGTCGAAAAGGCACATGCCAACATGGACATGGCCATGCCCAGTTTGGTCGATCATGTGCCACTCCCATGGCCTACTCCTCCCACTCATTTTGCTACGAACAAATTCACCTATGGGTTCCAAGAGTTCGTCAACACCTACGGTATCCCCCGTTATCGGGAAGCCAACCCTGCCCTTTTCACCGCGGCTACCTTTCCCTTCTTGTTCGGTGTCATGTACGGTGATATCGGACACGGTCTTTTCCTCTTCTTCGTCGGTGCCATGATGGTGTGGAACGAGAAGAAGAATGAAGGCAAGAAAATGGACGAAATGGCGGAAGGTATCCACATTGGGCGTTACATGTTGTTCATGATGGGTTTCTTTGCTGTCTATGCCGGTATGATCTACAACGACTGCTTCTCCTTGGGCATCAACTTTTTTGGTTCTCGATGGGAATTCGATGGACAAGCGGAAGGTGAAGTCGAAGAGGGTGATGTCGCTAGCCCCACTGCTCAATATGGTTCCAACGACTCGGTCTATCCCTTTGGTTTGGACCCCGTCTGGCACGTTACTTCCAACGAATTGTTGTTCTTCAACTCGTTTAAGATGAAGCTTTCTGTCATCTTTGGTATTATCCAAATGTTCATGGGAACCTGCTTGAAGGGTCTGAATGCCATCTATTTTGGTGAACGATTGGACTTCTTTTTCGAATTCATTCCCATGGTTGTCTTTGCAGTCTCCCTGTTCATGTACATGGTGTTCCTTATCTTCTACAAGTGGAGCACAGATTGGAACTCTCGCATGCTTTCCGCAACCTGCCTTGACCCTAACGGTGATTCTTGGGGCAGCTCTGCTTATAATGGCGAGTGGGTGGTCTGCGACCAATCGGGAAATGGATACTGCACCCCTTGGGGATATTCATGCCAGGACGGTGACAACACAGCAACCCTTTGTCCGCTTGACTATGGAGGTGATGGTGACGGTTGCCAACCCCCTAACCTTATCACCTCTTTGATCAACATAGCCCTTCAACCCGGTGATGTCACTGAGCCCATGTTCGCTGGTCAAGCACAACTCCAGAACGTCCTTCTTGTGTGTGCCTTTACCTCTATTCCTGTTCTCTTGATTGCCAAGCCTTATTACTTGAGCAAGCAAAGCCACCACGCTATCGAACATCACGACGAGGAGGGTGCCCACCACGACGGAAAGGAAGCAGAAGAGGAGGAACATGGTTTTGGAGAAATTGTCATCCATCAAGCCATCGAGACTATTGAGTTCGTTCTTGGAATGATTTCCAACACTGCTTCATACCTCCGTCTTTGGGCCTTGTCGCTTGCTCACTCCGAACTTGCTTCAGTCTTTTGGGAAAAGGCAATGCTTTCTTCTTTGCCCATGGGATGGTTCGCCACATACCTTGGTTTTGGAGTTTTTGCCGGTGTGACTTTTGGTGTACTTTTGGCCATGGACGTCCTTGAGTGCTTCCTTCACGCTCTTCGTTTGCACTGGGTTGAATTCCAAAGCAAGTTCTTCAAGGCTGATGGTATCCGCTTCACTCCCTTCTCCTTCCAAACCATTATCAAGGACGCTGCCTAAACTTAAGTTACTATTTACAGTAAGGTACAATTATAAACTTGCAAGTACTTGTATTGAGTATTGCATTCTTGTCGTTGATTCCAAGTCGACGTAGTCGTAAATGAAGCCTACCGGTAGTCGATGAAGTCTCGCCCAGGATTATTGATGCTGTCAGCATACAATGGGATTCAGGTTGGTACATGGTACCCATGCAATACAACCGCAGCCGCAGACTTTCGCTTTTCAAGGGCTCAACAAAGAAGATCATCAAGAGGTGTTGGGATGTATTGATTGTCGTATTCTTGGGATTCTTGACGAGCCAACACTTCATAATACAAGACAAAGTGAAGGACCAGACTGATACGAGTTACAGATCAAGCGCATCACTGCTTCATCCTTTGCAATTGGATTATTATTCTCCAGTCGAAAAAATACGATACAACTTCACCGTTGCAATATGCGTCATTGTGAAGGATGCAGAAGCGTATTTGGAGGAATGGATAGATTTCCATCTCATGGGGGTAAACTTTCAGAACATTTACGTCTACGACAACTCGGACTTGTTTGATCTGCAACGGTGGTATAACAATACCCGAGGCCATCCCATATATTCAAAAGTTGAATTGATTCATTTCCCAGGGAATGGTTTCCAAAAAGATAAATTGGCTTTCATTCAGAGCATCATTTACACTGACTGTGTCAAGCGTTTTGGCACCGACAAGAGTGGTCCGAAGCATGATTACTTGGCACTGTTTGATATCGATGAGTTTTTGGTACCACAGAATGACGAGTACCATGACATTCGGCAAATTTTACAAGATTATCTGGTACCCTTTGGTGGTGCGTTGACGGTGAACTGGATGCTGTTTGGCACGTCCAACAAAACAGTATATGCACCCATTCCAGTGACCAAGCGTTTCCAATATAGAGATGTGCAAGCTCACGACGTCCTCAAGTCGATTGTCAAGTCATCGGATTTCAAGGCCATGTATAATCCTCATGCCGTGGCTCTCAAACAAGGCGCCAAAGTTCATACCACCAAGTATCCTGGTTGCCGCCAAGCCTATACAAAAGAAACAAGAGTCAGTGACTACGACTTGCCATCCAGTGTGATGCTTCTCTATCATTACCGCTACACTAGTACCAAAGAATATTGGCAAAAGCGTTGTGCACGCGGCAATTTGGATATCAAGTATATTTGGTGCAAGTCGGATGGTACATTGCGAAGGGATACACCCCCTCACGTTCAACCAAGGCCAGGAGTTGTTTACGATGAAAGGGCATGGCAAATCCTTACGACTCATGTACCAAGATATCGAATGTTTGAGAGTTGGCAGGATCTAAGCTGATTACTGTTAGGCGTACAAATTTTCAATCTTTTCATGAAACAAGTAGGTGGCTACTTTACAATTACTTGTCCTCGGAACATGAGACTAGCATCTTCAATAATCTTTTCGCCACCTTTCAACTCTGTGACTGTGGATCCACAACCAACTTCTTTCATCTTTTGATCCATCAGTTCCGAGAGTCGCTTTCGTTCCGCTGGACTCAGTTCCTTACTTTCATGGTCATGGGTAGGAACTCCTCGTTTGTCAAATTTGGTGTACTTTGGGAACTTTTGTTTCTTCCTATGTCGTTGATCTGTAGGATCAAATCCTTCTTCTTCTGAACCAAAAAGCGCCCAGGAAGGTGTCTCTGCCACGTAGTCCTTTACATTAAAGGTAAACGTTGGATCAGCTTCATGTTTCGCGCTCAATTCCTGGAACTTGGGATAATCGATCCATGTCTTCCATCGTCTCGACCCATCTTCGGCTTGATAGGCAAACTGATCTACTCGGGCCAAAAGGACACTAACAGAGTGCTTGTGCTCGCATGCAAGATCGTATTCTGGTGGTGCATCGGGTCCTCCGGCTTCTCGTAGATGATCTAATTCGAACTTGAGTGTTTTGACCAAGTCTACAACCTCATGATGCCATGGCGTGTTGGACATGTTCAAATTGGAAGCATCCGACTTGCCACAGAACGTTACACCCTTCACTTCAATCAATGAAACTTTCCCCAATGCAATCAATTTGGCGTATCCTTCCACCTCATCGGAGTTCCAGCCCTTGACCACTGTTAGTCGAGCTACCGTACGCTGTCCCTTGTCCTTGAGAAGTTCCAACGATTGCTTCAAGCGATCCCAAGCATCGGAAAAGAGTGGTCGATCAATGGCAATTAGGCTTTCCGGAGTTGGAGCGTCGACGGAAACATATAGCTGTGTGACAGGAATCAAGGAGTCAATGGCCTTGGGATGTTGCCCATTGGTGACCAAGAACGTTGAAATCTGTCGGAGATGCAAGTCACTCAAAAGTTCATTGATTCGTGGGTACATGATGGGTTCTCCTACCAAAGAGAGCGCACAGTGTCGGACCGTGTGGGCTTCTTTCCAGCGTTCCGCATTGACCCCCGGAATTCCTTTGGTTTCCTTGATCATTTGAACATGAGTCTTTACGGCCTCATCCACAATATAATGTGGATCATCTGTCTTCCATTTCCATTCCTTACCGACAGGATTCTTATGATGACGCCAACAAAAGACACACTTATTGGCACAGGCAAGACTTGGCGTGGTTTCCATGCATTGGTACGATGTAATGCCATAAAATGTATGCTTGTAACATCCACCACGTCCTCGAAGCTGGTGTTTGGTCCATCGACACAATTTGACTGCACTGTGTGTTCCAATCAGCTTGTATCCTTCCTTTTTCAAGGCAGCCGCCTGTGATGGCGTAACCATTTCCCGAGGCTCTTTTGATTTGACCATGGCATCGCCTTGAGCTTCCGCGTCTTGCATGGAACGGCCCAAATCCTCCATGTCTACAACTTCTGGCTCTTTGTTGTGATCATGATCATCATGGTCGTCCTCCTCATCGTCGTCATCACGCACGAGACGAGGCAACAAATCATGATGAATCCAGGATTGTAGGACTCGATCTTGATTGCCAGTGGCGTCATCCCCTATTCGGACTTGCTTTCCAAACATGGTAGCTCCCAATTGTCTAAAACTGGCAAAGGCATCCTTGGCTGGTTTCCCCACACTCTCATCGCCATAATCGGAACATCCCATACCCATGACACCCACGTGCAATCGACTAGATTTAAGAGGATGTTTGGCAATTCTCCAGTCATTACAAAGATCTTGCAATGCCGATTCCAGACACATGGCAGGAGGAGGCCAGGATCCGCCATGATGGGTGGGCAACAATACCAGGAGGACTGGTGGAGCATCTTCTTCGGGAATGGAATTTTTGGGTAGAATGACATTGTCTTCCTCATTATTGAGTAGTTCATCCCACCAATCCCATTCTTCCAGCTTGCCCACTTGTATCGTTGGATAGTGTTGTTCCAATAATCCTTTATCGGTGAGTTCCCGATGGAGCTGTTCGGCTAATTTGGCACATGTTCCCGTGACTGATCCATGCACAATGGTAATCGTTTTGGGGGCCAAAATACGCGTGCGGTTGGATTCGGAAGGATCAGTGTTGCGATCGACGACGGGACCAATTGACAATGGAATATCGGAGCAATGTCGATGATCATTGGTGGTGTCATGACCATTCACCTCTTCGCGGTCATTCTTCTTGACTTCTCGTGATGACGTTGCGTCGTCGTGAGACGACGACCACCATTGAGAGAGGATCCAAATTGTGGCGACTGATCCAACTCCGGCAGCTAAAGTCAACGCTGCGACTCTGGAGGACGCACTTGATTGATTCATCGTGTTACTCACAGGTGTCGTATCGGTGGCGGCATGCAATGGAAATACCGGTAGCTAGCTGTCTTGAGTCTTGAAACAGGTGACAGCTGTGACTTTTATTGCTTGAGAGCTCTAAAATTTAATTTTTCGTGGTGGGATGGAAGGCAAACGGTGTCAGCAGACAGGCGACTGAGTAGTCGACTGAGTCATCAAATGGATTGTGGGGCCATGTAACTACTGACTGTTAACTTGCATCGTCTATACCCGTTACGTTAGTTAAGCTTTTTAGACTACTTTCAATTGTGCCATGGTTGACAATTCCACTCCATCATTCAGATCGTCGTCATCCAACTCATCGTCTTCATCATCAAGTTGAAGATCGTGGTTGTCATCATGAACATCCGAGTACGGCTTGGCTTCAAAGGTGAAACCATCTTCTTCATTATACCCGCCATTCACTGGCAATGCTCTAACACCCCTCCTCTGTTTCCGGCGAAAGGCAACCAAAAGACAAAGCCCCACTATTGCCACCAACCCAGCCACGAGGTACCACTGGATGATTGATGCTCCAGCTTCAGCAGTGGCAGGTTTGGGTTTGATACCGCTATTGCCAGCTCCTTCGGAAAATCGTGGATACATTTCGACGGTACGCACCAGACCATCTTCACCATGTGTTCCGACACCTTCTATAAAGTCTCCAATGACAATAGTGATTGGATCGGAGAACCAATCTAGGCGGCCTTTTACGTGCTTACCAGCACTTTCATGGTGCCAGTCAGGATTGGTTCGGGCATTGACCACATGACTTTGGGGAGTAACATCTGGTTGAGTATTGGATCGTTTGTGTGCCCAATTTTGATCGACCCGTGCCGATGCAAGAATGACAAGTTTGTCAAGTGGTTTCAAACCCCTTGGAACCTGAATTTGAGCCTTGAAAATTGGTCCCATTGTCATGTCACTCACCGACGTCGGAGTATCTGGTCGAGGATGAGATCCTGCCAGAGAGAAATACCCTGTTCCATTGTTGGCACTGACAATAGTCCCTTTTTGGAACCCATCCATACTGGTTGGTTGGGAAATACAATCCAATTGTGCTCGGGGAACTTCTTCCCATTTGGCATACCAAATATCCACCGAATTGATGGTGATGGCACCACCCACAGTGAATTGAAATTCCACTTGCCTCGCATCCTTGGCAATCGAATAGGCTTTGCGGCGTTGACACGTTCGTCCATCTCGCGGGACAAGGGGTGCTAGATCATCTTGTACAGGAAGGTCATCGATTCCAACTACCGAAACATATGGTTCAACCAGTTCGGCGGCGAGTAATGCCAATCGAATGTTACGAGAGATATGTCCATTGCTGCTAGTGTCACTACTCATGACATCCAGCGACGTGCCGAGATTAAATTGGCTTGGCTCCTTTTGATCACTGGTCTCCACGAGCATATTAAAGACGCGAAGAGTCGAATTGTTGTAGATTGTTTTTTCTCCAGGATATCCTCCATGAGTACTGGGTTGACAGGATACCACTCGTTCTGGGTCCCAAGAACCGGCATAGGCCCAATCTTCCATACCCCCTCGAACGTAATAGACCAGATCATTCATCGTTCCATATTTATAGGGTTTGGATTTACTCCATCCACCCCCATATCTCGAATACGCCGATGCCACCACTTCTTGTGCCACATCATCCGGACTGAAATGGTTCAACCAGGTGGGAGCACCCCATTCATATCCCACCACTTCCATACCCGCATGGAATGTCAAGGCCAATTGAAACAAATGGTCACGAAAAATCTCATTAACGGTTCGACCGGCAATCGTTTGCATGCATAAACGGTTATCTTGGAGATCATAAGGGAAATCACGATTGGGATCAACGGATCCTTCTTCGCGTCGATTCTGGAAATATCCCAAGGCATTGGTGGTAGGAACGACCACTATTCGACGGGTCGTAACTAATCGTGCCAACCATTTGCGATGGGCATCATCAATTCCCTTGTCTTTCAAGGTTTTGCGACATGTTTTGGCATTCGATACTTCATCCATGGTCCGGGGCATGGCCTCACATTGAGCGGCCTCCAACAACAATGCCACTGCCTCCATTACTGCGGTAGGTCCGACTCGTTCATTCCCATGCAAACATCCACTCCAAAACACTTCGGGTAAATGATCACTCGAATACGAATCAGGTGGATGTACCGTATAATCTTGAATTTCCAAAATATAATTGGGACATCCTGGTTGTTCGGTATAAAAGGGACAATCGTCTTCTCCTCCAGCGGTATCCAATCCATATTTTTCTTGCGACGTCGTTACAGATAACAATTGTGGATACTGTGTCTTCCATTCTTGAATTTGTTGATAAATTTCTTGTGATGCCAATAAATGATATGATTTCACAATTTGTTGTGATACTACCAGAGATGGCATAGTGACCATCATCAGGACAAGGAAGAGTTTTGCCAATACCCATGACATGTCATCATTTGTCGTCATGTTGTTGATGTCCTTGGAGTAGTAATAAGTCAGTAGTCACACCCAATCCAACTTTTGGATGGAATAACAATTTATTTACAGTTAGTTACCACAAAAGAGTCTGGGCAAGGACAAACTTACAACAACCACTTGTTGGCACCAGCAGAACGTGTGTCGTGTGTCTAGTGTGGTTGCGGTTGCAGGGTCATTGTTGTCGCAAAGCTTTGTTGGCACGCCCTCCAAATCCCGTCCTACTCCGTCAACGTGACGATTTGGCGGCCGCAAAATGGACGGAATTAGCTGAGGTGGTTATTTTACGGTTTCAAGCATCTAAGTAGTCTTGCCCCTAGTACAAGAACTACAGGTGGGTACACGGTGCCTTCGACCAGTGTACAAGGATGACTGGTTGGATTCAGCAGTTGTGTCGTGCGGTTGTCTCCAAATCTTGCCCTCTCCGTTATTTTTTTCAAGACCGTTGTAACGGATGAATCCAACCAATCACGCGTGTTCAGTGTGCAATGGAACTGCACCTGCGTCCGGCAGGACCCTCTCACTCACATGCGGCCGACTGCCAGTCGCCGGGAAAGCAATCGAACCGCTGCGAGCGGCTACCAACAAGGTGAAGCGTTGCGCAACGATGACCAATTGCATCTATCGACAACACGCACAACAACAACAAGAACAACAATATTAGCCGGTGGGAAAGCGGAGGCAACAACAGCAGACACGAGTATACTTTCTGTAGTACTCCACTAGAATTTTGCTCTTTCTGTCTTCAATTTCTTCCCTCCTCCTTGTTTGCCGCTGCGAGTGCACTTCGATACAACCAAGGACCGTTGTTGTGATTAGTATTGTCAGAAACGTTGCTGCACCATGAGCAGCAGTGCCTTCGCCACCGAACCGGCGACGCCGTCGTTTCCGATGCCGGCCTACTTGAACTTCACACCGGGTGGAATGGTCTACAGCCACCAAACTGAAGATCACATGTACCAGCTCAGTTCGTACTCTCAACCGCCCAGCAACACCAACACCAACAGCAGCAACAGTCCCGCCCGGGGACACCAACGCCGTCCATCTAAACTACCTGGTGAACGCCCCGACGTGCTCGTTGCCAAGGCCAAGGCAGCGGATGATACTCTGCGACATCTCACTCGGTTTTACAGCCAACTCGAGAACAGTGCACAGATTCCGCACGCCCTGCCCTCACTCAGTGTCTTGGCGCATGCGGCATTCGGAAGGCTCACGGGTGTTCCACCTACGACAGCCAAAGCATGGGCGGATGCCATGGTGTTGGCATACTTGGACGATGCAGAAGAAAGAACATTTCAATCGGAGCAAGACATTCTAGATAATCCACCGCTCCCGGTCAATGCAAGTAGCGACACCACGGTCAATGTCTTGCGGCGACTCTTGCAAGAAGCCGAAGCACAGCACGACGAAACGACGAGCGGAGCCTTTCGCCCGCGGCCCTGTGGGTATGTCTTCAAACGGGGTGATATTGCCTGGAATTGTAGAACTTGCCAAACCGATTCCACCTGCGTTATTTGTGATCATTGCTTCCGACACTCGAATCATGTAGGCCACGAAGTCTTTTTTCATCGAACGACACCCGGGGGATGTTGTGACTGTGGCGATGCCGAAGCGTGGAAATTGGAAGGATGTTGTGACGCTCACCGTCCCATTAGCAGCGAAGTTGTCGAAGTTACCGCCGACGATCCCGATGAAGCACCTCGCATGGCAGCACGGGGACGACAACAAGGAATCGAAACGTTGACTAATGCACCAACGGCCCTGCCGCCCAAATTTGCAGCAGCCCTTGGTGCTGTCATCGGGGCGGCAGTCCATTGCTTGGTGCAAGCTGTTGATGGGGCAGGCATCGGAGCAGATCCGGTTCAATGGAAACTCAGATGGATGGACGAAGCGTCGCGGATTTGGAATGCCGCCGCCAAAAATGAAGATTATGCCTTGACTAGTGCCGATACCCCAAAGCCACCGGGAAGTGTGGTCACTCCCAGCTCCTTCTTGGGTGTCGATCCCTTAAAGCCTCTACCGCACAACTACAGATTGCAATTGCGCCTCCACAATGACGATGTGCACACCTTTGATGAAGTCATCGATGCACTGCATGAACCGCGTCAAGCCCGTCGAACCCAGACAAATCCTGATGATCCTCAGAACCAATCCCTTGTCACGCTCCGAGAGGCGGCCAACGAGATGACGCATCATGTTGATGCGGACGGTCAAGTTACTGTCAAAAATTACAGTACCTTTCACGCAGCTGTGCAAGGCTTTCGTCGACTCAAATCACGAGGGTTACACTGTGCTGTAGTCAGCACTGCCCAAACGGATATGGAACATAGGGCAAGGGCGTTATCGTCGTGGTTGTCAGAAGTCAGTGCAGCACATCCGGCGGCAGCTGTCCTTGTTGTACATGCACTGGTTAAAGTTGGCCGACCCCAGGATTTGGCAGCAATCGCGGTTTGGCAAGAGCCTCGCACCATTCCACCATGGGCTTGCCCGTGCCCCCTGAGAACTACAGAAGACTGTCGACGGCGCTTCGCGCAATTTCCTCCTCACTTGTCTACCAGTTACTTGACAAGCGAAGAAGCAGAGATAGTGCACGAAACAGCTCTTCAAATCAACCCACAACGATTCATTCAAATGACAGGTACGTGACATGCTTGGTTGATTGATTAAGTGTAAACCATCGCGATAAATTTCTCACCACGGGGACTTGTAACGTGACAGGTGCCGATCCTGCTTTCTATTCCGGAGTCCCCTATCGCTTGCCTCCCGAGAGGTATAGAAAGTCACCGCACGCTCTATGGGGCACACTCCCATGGCTATATACTGATCCTATCCCTCCCACCAGCAAACATCCCTTGCTACATAGATTGGCAACAGGCCAGAATGACTTGGAGGCATTTTTGATCAAAAATACATTGACAGAAGTTGTTTACGTGGTCGACACGGATTTGAGAAAGCAACAAGAGGCCGACCGAATCACCTCAAGCATGTTTCCCCACCGACTACCAGGTCTACATCTCATTAGTGGGATGGGTACAGTTCGGGCCAAGGATTTGACCCAAGCAAGTCCCCCGCAACCTGACCCAATGCGATTGCGGCATTTGCTCGCCATGTCCTCCTTTCGTGCACCCATGTCGCCCATCATATTGCTACTCCTGCTGGATCCTTATCCAACCAAGCAACTCAGAGGGGCTGTGCATGCCCTTTTTCTATCACTCTTGACAGATGCAAGATTCAAATGTCGTTTTGCCGCGGCACTAGGCATCGCCTACAGACCGCTGAGTACTTTGTTTTGCGCTGGTGTTGGAACGGAAGCCGATACACCGCTAGGATTCACAGTGCAAATTTTCACAGCTGGAAGTCTTGTCCGTGCTTTAGGGAATGCACCCTCAGCACAAAAATTATTGCTACCGGATGATGAAGAGCAATCGACCGAACCCGAATCGTCGATTGGTGTGTTCACCATGCCCATTGCCTTGACAGTTGTCCGATGCATCCACACCAATTTACTTGGAGCTACCAAGGAAGTTCACATGATTTTGAATAATACTGCCACAGGAAATGATGATGACAGTGATGACAACATTTTTCCTATCGCTAATGATGCCCTTCTTCCGTCCTTGACCTATGTTGCCGGAGAGCATCCCCTCATAACACCACTACCTGCCGCTCCAGACGATGGCTTTCTTGATTCACGTTCAACACGCCATAAGCGACTACCTCATTTGCTGCGGGACCTGGAGTATGTAATTGAAACGCCTGGAACGGCTATGCGATTGCTTCTACCCAACTTATTCCCCTCCTATCAAGGACCATCCCTATCGTTTCGAGGCGAGGAAATCATGAACTTCGCAACAGTCTGGTCACGCTTACTGCGTTTGGCACAGGGTATGGATCCACAAAAACGAAAAATATCAGGAGGCCACGTTGAATATGAACAGAACCGATGGCTGGAGGCTTTTGGATTAAGTCTAAATTTTGCGGGTACCAGAGATGCGCTAGCAGAAAGTCCATCCAACACCAGCAGCGCAGCACTTGCTCCAGTCTCTGAGGACGGATCCCACCTTGTTAGCATTCGGGAAGCCATGGGAAATATTCTTGCAGCAATTTTGCAAGAAATGAAGCTATGGCTGTATCGAGAAGGAATGCTAGAGACCGGGCTTATGCCACCAGGTGGAATCCACGGGGCCTCAGACTTGTCCCAAATTGAGGCTCTTCAAAGAAGTACCTTGCATGTGTCCGCGTCACAGCTGCCGTCTTCGTTGGATACCCAGACATCACCCTTGAGCAATGTGAGCACTGTGGCCTTATCATGTGCTACAACCGTAAAGATGACTGAAGCACAACTGGATTTGATTGAAAGTGCCTTGAAAATCGAAGGAAATCAACGGCAATACAAACAAATATTCTCTGGAAACAGTCAGAAACAAGGAATGTCTAGTGGCGCTGTTATGGGCGACTGGTTGCGAGTTCCGCATTCTCCTTTGGCGGGAGACTCTCTATCATTCCATCTTCCCTTACATCGTGCCTTTGCGAAGAGTATTCGGAGTATATGTAGCGTCGTGGTACCTGCAATGATTCGAAACAATGATCCAAAGAATTGGTGGAAACTGCCCGTCTTGGATGTCGACGTTGAAGATCCGGACGGGGCTTTTCCGCAGCATCCTCTTGTTCCTCTCATACGACCTATACTACGGTCTTCGAACTGCCGAGTTGTCTGGTCAGCGGGTCCAGATTGCAGCCAGCAAGAAGCCCAGCGCCGACGTTCTCGTGCTCGTAACGTTTCGGCCAATATTGCCGTCGCCAAGATCATCCATTCCCTCGCGGATCATCCAATGCGGTGTCTTGCTGCATCGCAGCAAATTGAGCGCCACTTATGGGCCAGGAACGGAAGTTCAACGGCCGGTATGGCGCTGAATTACTCGAATGCCCCTCTATGTCGTTCCTTCCGCGATCTGGACTTAAATCTTGTCCAACTATCAGCTGCAGGCATGAGCGTTGGGCTTGGTGCCAACCGTGTATTCGCACTTTTGATTAGCCGATTCAGCATGGATGGATATTTGTGTGACCCTGAAAGACGAACTACGGGTGGATCTACCGGAGCGTATGCCACGGGACTTGGAGCATGGATCAATCCCCCACGTCTCAATGACCCGGAGCATGCGATTGTGTTGTCGGAGTCGTTCTTCACTACGCTCTGCGTCCTTGTGTCCGAACTCCCCTCGCCACCTCCAATGTCGCCATCCGATGAGGAATTTCTTCGTCAAAGCATTCGCAGAGAGTTAATTCATGCACTGGCTGCAGAGCCGCGTTCTCACAGTTCTGCAATGGCAGCGGCTTCTTGTGCTGTTGGAAGGAGAGACGAAAGTGACGGCAGTGCCGGGACTAGTGGTGGCGGTGGACTTTTCCGCGATGTTTTCGCTTCAGTTCTGAAAGAGGTTGGGAAACAAAAGGTCCAAGGATCTCGGGCAACGTCCGGACCTGCATCTTTCGAGTTATCACCCGACTGCTGCGACGAATATGACCCAACCTTCTTTCACCTACGGCGCCAAGAACACCAACACGCGATGGATGTTGTCGCAACCCTACGAAAGCAAAAGCTCCTCAAGGGAAAGAAAGACGGCCAATCCCCGGAAGCTTACTGTTTCCCTTTGGTATGCTCTCCTCCAAAGGCTCACCCTCGCTTCCTGCCCTGTCGATTAATGCTGCACCTAGCTCCGATGGATGCAGCCATCAGGCGATCGTTGCTCTTTGCCTTATTTGCGGGCTCTTGGCTCCCGCCAGCAGAGCCCACGCCAAAAATTGTCGACATTGAAGGAACTATGGATCAAAGTGATATGTCTGCAAGTGGAATTTCAGTCTCTACCACGGCAAGTGGAGACGTTCCGGTCACAACGTTTAGCAGGAGGGCCTACCAAGGCGGTGCATCGTCCAGTAATGCTTTCCAAAAGCGTGGATCGATCGGTGAAAATGACCCCCCATCGTTCTCGGCGGAGGTCGTTGCCTCATCTTCGGTGTCATTCTTGGAAGTGTTACAGTTGCTCACCCTTCAGGTACATACCTTGGAGGAATGTGCATCGCTCCATCGACTGCAACCTGACATTGACGACGAGGCTAAATCAATATCGGCTAGTCTATCGATCAACTCCTACCTTGGTCGTCTTGTCCGCGTCCCCGATAGCCTGGATGATGTTTGGGCATTGAAACCGTATCCTGACGGTCCACTCAAATCCAAAGGTAGCGGGGAAAAACGTGGATCCATTCTTGGTCTTCTTATCGCACTCTACGAACATCGCGCAGATCATGGTGCCGGTGGTGATAACGGAAGCTCAGATCAAGGTTCAGAAGGTCACGGTGGTGCCAGAACGTTAGCAGCGAGTGGTTTGAAATGGCTTTTAAGGTTTGTCAATGTTTTGGTCGATGGTGCTCCCAGCGTCGCGATCGCCGTAAAGTGTGCAACTACCGGTACTCCCATCAACAAATTATCAGCCTCTTCAGGCTCGACAGGCGCTGATTCTGGCGTGACTATTTGGACTATTGATGAGACTGTTCGTCGAACTATTTCTGGTATGCTGGCAAATTTGGCGGATCTTTGGCCGAATCCTGTCGATGAATCAAGTGATAAGAAAGACAAGGCTGACGAAAAGAAGAAGGAGAGGGGCAAAGCTGCGCAACAGAAGATGCTGGAAATGATGCGAAAGAAGCAAAGCGCGTTCGTTGCGTCTATGGGACCCGAGAATGAAAAGAGCGATGCGAAAGGTGGAAACGCGGAGGAAGCTGACCTTTGCATCATATGCAGGTGCGATGACGCCGACGGTGAAAACAATGGTCCTCTTGGTTTCTTAGGGCACGTCCAACGTTCTCGGGTCTCGCAGATGCGAGCGTGCAGCGAAGCAATATCTAAGGCGAAGGAAGGAGTGGAAACATTCTCACTATTTCAACGATATCGAGTTATTGGTCACATGGGGTGTCAAGTTCGAGAAACAGAAGCTATGGATTCACGACCTGTGCTTTGTTTGCCGAGAGGCAGCATTGTCACTGTCATCAACAGCACCATTTCTGACAATTATGACATCTTGTCTCGACGAGTTTTGGTGAAGCATGTATCGGAGACGACAGGGGTCGTGACCGAAGGCTGGGCAAGCGTGCAGTCATCACAGGGTTATATTATTCTTAGCCCACTTGTAGCCGTCTGCTATGAAAACGCCAGATGGGGAAGTACCCGTCCGATTGTCAAGCAATGCGGTCATGCAGCTCATCTGCGTTGCGTGGAGACGCATACGCTCTCACTCCATCAACGAGCAGCAGGAGAGCAACCATATGATGGGCGTTTTGCAGCAAACATTGATGACGGCGAGTTTCTCTGTCCCCTCTGCAAACAACTGTCGAATATTCTTATTCCGCGTGATGGATGTGTGCGGAAAGAAGAGCCAAATGAAGGTATCACTAGTCCTGTGGCTCCTGTTGCTTCGATTGATGTGGAACATTCCTTTAGAAACCTCTTGACGCAAGGGACGATTCTCCGGCCAGCGGATGTTGAGACAATCAGTGATATGGGGAAAAAGGCTCTCGCAGATTTTGGTGCCCACCTTCTGCAAGCTATGGACGTTCCCTGGGAGCGCACGACTGGAGGGAGGAAGCGAAAGCTTCGACGCTGGCACCCCGCAATCCAGCGGTGGGACTACGAGGAAGGCGACGAGAGCATTTCGTCTCAAGGTGCTTCTCCAAGTGTTAAAAGTGTACTCCGCCTTTTGAGGCAACAACATATTGCATGGGCGGCAGTTGGACATAGCGCAGCATCTGCAGAAGCATCAGTACGTGGGCTTGAAGAGGTTCTTCCGTTCGGAAGTTTTTCGAAGACGGACGATCCGTGGCCGTCGTATTCTGATGCCAAAGATTCCGATCCACTGGTTTTGGAGTTGACTAGAACAATGAGTGGGGCATCAGGTTTGCTGGAAGTTCTAATTATGGAGATATCAAAGCAGTTGACCGGCAGCGAATCAACCCGAAATGAAAATGAAGTGTCCATAATCGGAAAATGCCTTGCCGATATTGTCACCGGTAGCGACTGGACTCTTGGGATAAAGCATGCTATTGATGGAAAGGCTGACAAGTCTGAGTATGATGGTTTAATCTTGTGGAGTCAGCTTTCAGCATTGATAGCGTCGACACCCAGTCATGTCTCCAGGGACGGAATGTTGTCTCAGCGACATGAAGCAAGAGCAGCGTCTGCAGCTATGTGGACAGTGCGTGGCGTAGGCACTGCGGTAAAAGGTGGCGACGAACCACCTATTCCACTCGCAATTCGAAAGGTGTTTGAGGCATCTCCAGTTCGGCCTCCAGAAATCAGAAATAATTGGGGTACGATGGTGCCTACAGTCACGATGAATCCAAATTCGCCCGGTGATGTTCTCCCTTTCCGACCTGCAGTGGCAAGCTCATTCTTGTACGCCCCGTTGCTAGCTTGGGACCTAAATAACCTTGCTGGTGCAATTTTCTCATCGATCCTTCTAAACAAGCCTTCACAACTCCCCAGCAGTGAAAGTCTGTTGAATTTGGCCGGTCTTCTTATTACAGGACGCATAATCCAAGCCTTGATTACACCTCATGGTTTCGACTCATGGGACGGTATGGAACTCGATGAGGAGGATGCAGAGGGAAGGTGGGACCCTGAGGTTGTAGCCACACAAGGCCAAGCTCTCGCTAGATTGCATGTACATTGTCAGGCTAGAATCAACTCACTGTCGTTGGACTATGATAGTGGATTGATTGACGGAGAAAAAGTGACTTCGCCGGTCAATTTGTTCGGAAGTGTTGGGCGGGCGATTCTGCCGTTTGCTCGATCCATTATTTTGATGTTGCGGGCTTGCAATTGCGCCATCAAAAACCGTCAAAAGAAATGTGGATTTACAATGATACCATGCGATAAGGACAAAGTGCTAGAATCAATTCTTGATGGTTCCGAGACCATGACAACGAATGATGGTTTCTTTGTTTTGAAGGAAATGGAAGGACCACTTCCGTCTACGCTAGTGGATGAGTCAAAGCCATGGCTCTCGCTAATCAATCGCTGGCTAACTTCCATTATCGTGCTTGAGCGACACCACGGGTCAACTGGCAACTCTTTGTTGCCCGAATTGACTCGCACGGAGAAAACCTTAACCCATCAAAAAATGGCATCCACAGTGTCTGGTGCATCAGATGGTGGTTCAATCGCCGCGAATGTTGGTCGAACTTCAGCGGAACAATTACTTGAAGAAAATCTTTCAGCACAATTGATATCTGCAGAGATTGAAGGAAGGGGTGCGGCTCAGGATGACCCTATGGCACTTGTTGGTATTCGAGCTGAACATTTCTTCGGCAACCGTCTTGCCGTTGATGTTCATTTGGACTCGGATGAGGATCTGATTGAAGAGATGGAAATGGATGAAGCAGAAGAAATGGTTGATTTCGCGGATCAAGTAATTGGTGTCAATATTAGTGGTGCAAACCCATCATCAAGTAACGATGCGGAGGATTCTGTCGATGAGCCAAGCACGTCAGGATCTGAAGATGGCGACGGACATGATTCATCGTTCGTTTTCGCTGGAGTTTCGCAATCTCCGATTATATCGTACCAGCCCAGTGTCCTTGCAAAACAATCGATAGGTCCTGGACGGCAAGGTTCCCTATTTGAATCAGTAGCAGCAAGCGCTGTCATGGCCGACCTCAGTCACCTTGGCTTGATACACAGAAGGGATTCGCCTACATTCAGTTTGATTCGGCTTCCCAAGTCGTTCGTGGAATTGTATGGAATCGTTAACAAAATCAAGGGGAGAGACGAAGCAACGGCTCTCGACGAGACGGATGACGTTGGCAACACAGAGACCGCAATTTGCTTATTGACCGGAGCAGTCATGCGATCTGGATCATCGAGGCGCCCCTTCCAGAGAGCGCAGCGTCCCCCAGGTGCCTGCACACTTCATGCTCGGAAAACTGGCTCTGGTATCGGCATCTTCTTCCTTGTACAGAAATGTACCGTTCTTCTCATGCATAACAACAAATCCGCATATTCTCCTAGTTTGTACGTTGATGAGCATGGTGAGGAAGACCCTGGCCTAAGACGGGGACGCCCCCTGTTTCTGAACGATGCAAGGTATCGCGCTCTTGAGAACTTGTGGAGGCAACAAGGCATTCCTCGCGAGGTGGCACAAATCAGATCTACATCTGATAGGGTAATCCGAGACAACTGGTACTAACCGTAAATCACCTTTGAACTTCACAGTCAGTCCGATTTTACCAAGACCTACTTCTTGATATATATCGATCCGCCCCTTGTAGTGAAGCAGTAGAGCTAGAAAGATATTTTTATTTACCAGTGCGATGAACCTCTAGGCGACTACTATCACAGCGCGACCACGTGATGTGACACTTGTGACTCGCGTGACTTTATGGTACTTCACATCGCTAAATTTCTTAAGTGGCGAAGGTAAATATTGCCCTCGTCAGTTGGAAACGTCGGTTATATGTGCCTCATGTTTTTGCTGCGCTCGCCTTTCAAGATGGAGTTGACACTTCTGCTGGCACTTTAAAAGCTGTTGTAGTGTTAGAACTTACCTGGTCTTGCATCAGGATCACGATCGTAGATGCTGCGGGACATACTGCTTGCTTGATAGCGTTGAAATGAATCGAATGATCCCATTATTGTCGTATGTCGTTGCGATCTCGTTTCTGCTTGGAGGCGTGAGCTGTGTCCATTTTGTCCATCGGTCTAATCCAGGTTCATACCAACTATGGACGGCGCAGGACATTCAAGACAAACTTCTTCTCTGGGAGAATCAGTACCCACAGCTTATCAGGGTGACAACTGCACAAGAGAGATATGGACTCCCTAGGGCAGGATCAGACACAGACTGCGCGTTCGAAGACGGTGAAGTGGGGTGCTCAAATTACTTTTTTACGATTCAAGATTATGTCGCTCATCCTGAAGGATCTCGCTCGGCTCTTATACTTCCTGAAGTGTTTTGGAGTGGGGCGATGCATGGCGATGAAAGGATCGGCGTTACAGTTGTAATGGAGTCCGCGGCTCTTCTCCTCGAGGCCGCATACTGCGAGTCAAAGCCGAGGGATGTAGAAAGTCAATTCTGGAGCAAGGAAGTGCTGGAAGCTATGCGATGTCGAGATCAGCTGCGAAAGAGGGGGGTTGATGATCAGCGGAGGCGGTGGTTAGCTCGTCTTGTTTCAACTCGAAGAATTATCGTTGTCCCTGCTGCAAACTCGCTAGGATTCGATCGAAATGAAATGACCGAGGGAACGAGTGATCCAGTGGAGGACTTCCCATCCATTATGTACAATGAAACTTCCTGCATGGAAACAATCGCTGCACGAACCGTAAATGAAATCTTTCGTGAGCATATGTTTCAAATTGCACTGTTGTTTCGATCTGGGGAGCAAGATAGTATTTTGTATAGCTGGGGGTCTGAAGGATTTGATGGTTTTTCCAGCCCTGATGTGAAAGCTCAGGCGAGCATTGCTGCAGCTCATGAAGTGGTGCTTGAATCAAATCCTAGTGGCATAGAAATTGGCGAACTGAACACAGTCGGTAATGACACAATACAAGCTGGCAAGGCACTGGACTGGGCGTATGCTTCATCCTGGCACAGGAATGGACTGCAGCCTTGCAAACCGACTACTTTCGAAAGGTATTCTTCTGACAAAGTCAAATACAATAATTCCACACATCGGGCAATCGCCCTGAGTATATCAACGAAATTTGATGAATCTGCAACCGTAGAGGCTTCACAATTGGGCTCCACAGAACGTTTGTTTCAAGAAGATGGTCACAATTTCCTCGTCACAAGAAATATACTCATGACCTTGGCGTCCGCCGATCTTGTGGAACCGTACGTCTCCATTCTCAGTATTGGTGAAACTTTCCTCGACCACGACTTGGTACCACTTGCCAAACGTGATGAGAGGAAGTGTCAGGGATCCAAAGCAGTTGTTTTTCCAATTCACAACAGAACACGGCTGCTGGTAGAATGGACTGTCGGAGGAGGATTGAACTTTTCCGATGTTGGGATCTGGTATGCCAAATGGGATGACTTGAAAGTACGTGAACTGGACTGCATGTTTCAACCGGATCTCGATATCAGATCGGACCCACGATTCCATAAGGGACAGCTTTGGGGGTCGTCCGAAAAGGGTACAGGAGCATTCTCGCCGTATGGTCCGAGTCCACAAGCAGAGCAACTGGATAGTGCAAATTCGAGACCAATGGGTCCAACCTTTAAGGGGTGGTTGTACCTGAACAACTTTGTTCCCGGTGACCAGATTGTTGTTCTTGCAAGTGCCAAAGTAGATCAGGACTGGGCAATCCCAACAGACGATACGACAATCGATCCGAGCGTAGGCCCACAAAGTCATCTTGTTAATGCAAGAACGAATACAGAATGGAATCATGTCATCCAAAACGGGAAGCAAATCCATGGAAGGGTCAACTGGTACTCGCCGCCAGCAACTATTGTGCTTTCCGACGATAAAACACAAATTGGCACGGTGCCTTTGGGCGACCGTTTTGATAAATATGGAATCCATTCTGGTCAGTTGAACAAAACTCGAGTAGTCAACGTTGATGCGTTGAAGAGCTTTGGGCGAGCCTTTGCAGTCATGATAACATTGGCACTTGCAGCTCAAGCGTTCTTCGTCTATCGCCGTTCACGCTCGGCAAGAAAGTCTCATAAATTACCATCGGCAAACATCATGAGTGGATGGGGGGAAGATCCTCACCATGATTACAAAGAAAGACCAAAAAATGGATCGATACTGCAGAATGGTTGCCAATACCCTCAGAGAGATCCGGTTGACTTGGACATCTCGATTCAATCCGACCGTATTCATTCATCCGATTTCGACGACACGCGTATCCAGAATCCAGAATCCTTGGATGTGTCGACTCACGGTACTCGGAAAGCAGACTATCGGTATGATAGTTCCATGTATTTCCAGGATGAGGCTCGAGATGATGATGATGACGGCGGAAGGATTCAGTTTGCAAGTATAGAAGACGATGAAGAAATGATCGACTTTGAGGGCACATACGAATGGGGGAAACATGAGGTGAAGCGCAATTCAGCATTTGGATTCGATTTTGAGGCAGACAATATACTGATTTTCAAGGAAAGCAAAAAAACCGCGCATGCTGCGGAAAATGGGGTAATGTCATGACCATTCTTGCTACGACTTCTGTTAAAATATCGACAAACCCAAAACCACGAGAATAACCATTATTCTAACAGAGTAAAAAGGCTGCAAAGCCTTCGAAAAAAGTCATAATTCATAATAATACATCACTACCTCCGTGACTTTCTCTTGCCGCCCTTCTTGCTGTCTTTTGATGAACTACCATGCTTGGCTTTGGCTTTCGACAAGACTTTTTGGGCTAGCTTCAAATTAGCAGCTCCACCAATACCTTTCATGTCAGCAGCTCCGTTCTTCCCTTTTCTCTTGGCGTGATGACCCGGTTGCATCCTTTGCTTTCTTTTTTCCAGGCATGTTTCCTTTTAGTTGAGACATGAACTTTTCAACCTTTCCGGCATACTGTTGTTGATGATCAACTGATTTCTTCGTCTTGGACGGTACGCGAGAATTGGACTCCTCATGATCATCGTCATCATCACTACTCTCACCATCGCCAATTTCGACAACGGACGTTGTGACGGTAACTTGTCCGCCCCAGTGAGTTTCGGTCACTTGATCATCATAGGTCTTTTGGTCGAGAATACTTTTTTGCTTGACGTCTAGGTCTTGCTCTATCCCCTCAACGGATCCTTCCTCGTCACTTCCATCAGCCTCCCCACCGCGGTCGCTCTCCTCGACCAAATTGTCGGTATAGTCATTTTGTTGTTGTCTCAACATTTCTTCCATCATGGCAGCCTTTTGACGTTCAGCTTCTTCGACTCGCTGCAATTCATCCTTTTTGATTTGTTTTCGGTCATCCAACTTGGCCTTGCGATCCTTTACTTTTTGCATTGCCAAACCATAGGCTCGACGTTGTCGTTTGCGCTCCGAAAAGCCTTGTAAATAGGCTTTGCGCGCTTCGGGATCAAACACAATCTCCTTTTTGCTGCTTTTGACAAACGTCGGTTTGGTTCCATGTCGCCGTTTCTTGTCTCTATCATTATTCTTCTTGCCGGACTTGCCAGATGACGATGCTCGTTTCGCCATTTTCGTTTTGGGGAGTAGAGTACGAATATTGCCTGGTGGTGATGTCCTCTTGTGTTCTAATGTAATCCAACAACTTTCCTGTTCTGCAATCCAATATATTTGTTCTGCTTGTTTGGGCTCCGTGACTCGGACCGAGAATCAGGTGAATGGAGGACGCTGTGCGACGTTTCGCGCTAGGAAAACACTTTGTTCGAAGCTTGTGGATTCCGATTCCATCGGTGGTCTTGGAGAGTGACGTCATGCAGATCAAAGACGTTGACAAGAATGGATCTTCTCATGTGAACTGAAATTGGAAAAGTGACAACTTTCCATTTTTTTCACCCTACTCTTTGGACACCTCAAGGATCCCGTAATATGTTGACTTCTTCTTCTCTCACCAAAAGTCGATCACTTGTTATGCAGGTGCACGTAGGCATGCTTCGTGCATCTTCACGGTGCTTTCTTTCGACGACCAGTCCTGTCAGGAAACGTCCCACGGCTGTGTTTCTGAATGCATCTCGACTAGACTATGATGGCAAATTAGATTTCTCCCGTTTGGAATCCATCTGTGATTTACGTCGCCACAATGTTGACAAGGTCACGGATCGACAGGAAATGCTCGATCAAGTCCACGGTGCCGAAATTGTCATTACCAAGGAAATGGCGGTACCCAAAGAGGTGTTTCTGGACTTTCCAGACACGGTCAAGCTACTTTGTGAAGCTGGAACAGGATACAACAACCTTCCCATCAAGGCAGCACGAGAGCGAGGAGTACTGGTTTGCAACGTTCCAACCTATAGTACCGAAGCGGTTGCTCTCATGGCAGTAACCTACATGATGAACTTTTCTGTGAGCATGTTCGACCAACAACGTATGCTACAACAAGGCGATCGAAGAAACTTTACCGGCCCCTTTACATTACCCTTAATGGAACTTGGAGGGAAAACGATTGGACTTATTGGTGGCGGCGGTGCCATTGGCGGTAAAGTTGCTGATATTTGCCTCGCCTTGGGTATGAATATCATTATCAGCAGCCGTGCCGGGAAACTTTCGCCTTCTCATCGATTGGCCAACAATGACAAGGTCAAAGTCGTCAAGGACTTGAAGCCACTATTACAAGAATCAGATTTTGTCTCTATTCACTGTCCGTTAAACGACGAGACGAGGGGGACATTTGGTTTGGAGCAACTAAAGCAAATGAAACCTGCTGCTTTCCTGATCAATACGAGTCGAGGAGCAATTTGTAGAGAAGATGAATTAATCCAAGGAATGAAGGCTGGCCTCATTGCTGGAGCAGGACTCGATGTAACGACAACGGAACCACCGTCACCAGATTCCGAGCTTTGGGATTTACCCAATGTCTGGCTAAGTCCTCACACCGGATGGCGTCGCATCGAAACACGGCAACGACTCGTCGACATGACTGCCGATTCGATTGAAGCCTATTGCAAGGCCACCACCGAAGATGAGATGATTAATGTAGTCAACTAAACAATACTCTCTAGAACTATTTTAACCGACAATTGAATTGACAGTGTAGAATGGATTGAGCGAACAGTTTTCAGTCGACTCATTCGATCGTCATATTTCTGTTTTCGCTTTTCGCTGACTTCCTGTTGTTGCCATTTTCGTAGTCAGCTTGGAGCCTTCGATGTATTATCCTTCCACCATGCGTACTCATATTGCTCATCGCTCCAGTCGCTTCATTCAACGTTCTCATCTGCTTTGGAGATCAGATGCAATCAATCATAACCTGCCTTTACACATTCGCTTCGCCTCAGGGTCGAAGGATTCGAGTGATAACAATCCTGGGAACCCCTCATCGTCATCATCCCCCATGGAATGGAGAAAGATGCAGCTGGACAGACTAGAGAAGAAATTCAATCAACCTTCCATGATCGTTCAGAATGAAGAGGATCTTCAACCGATGTGGAGAGAAATGGAAAGTCGAGTAACACGTCGGAAACCAAGAACCATCGAACAAACGGGAGGAAGAACAGGAAGAGTAAATGTTAAGAAAACGGATGAAGAAATGTGGTTACAAGAAGGGCTCTATGAGGACGAAACAAGCAGAAAACCAATCAAATAACTATAGCCATCGGACAAACAACACCAACGTAGTTGACCCCTTAGATTTTTCTTAGACCAACGAAGGCATGAGTAAAAATTTCATTCCTACCCCGTCGTTATTTATTTGGACGATCAATAACCAATCGTCTCTATACTTCACTTCCATTCATTACAAAATAAAGAGCTCAAGAACATTGGTCTATTCGTACAGTTAATCACGTCGTTCTGACCGTGAATCACTACCGTGAACATGGGAATTCTCGCTTTCGCGCTGATCCAACCCTACCTCGGCCATCAGGTGTAGCTCGGATTTTCGATCCAGTTGATGACAACTAGATCTCTTTTTCTTTTCGTTTCGAAGCTGGATTTTCAACTTCTCATACCCCCGTTGTGCATATAGAAATCCCCGATGATTTTTGTCTGCTTCGATTTCGCGGAAGACATCCCTTGCCGTCTGGTACGTTTGACATGCATGCTTAAGATTCCCTTGTCCCTCCATTACCATGGCAACATTGATGAGTGCCGTCGCGACATTTTCATGGACAGCCCCTAAATTTTGCTGATGAATAGACAATGCATCCGAAAATGCAATCATGGCATTGTCATAGGATTTATGTGTCAAATGGACATATCCTATCAGCTCAAGAGTATCAGCGAGTTTCGGATTCTTGGTTCCATACAACATTTCTTCGACACTTTGACATTGAGTCAGGATAGATGACGCGGCATCCCATTCTTGTCGAATTACATGGAGACGACCAATGTTGTGAAGCGTATTTGCTAGATCATCGTCTGGTATTCCACGTTTCCTTAATTCCCTTAGATTTTGCCTGTAGAACTGCATGCTTGTTGTGTAATTCCCTTGCAGATAAGATAGATTTCCAAGATTGTTCAAAACATCTGATACAACGATCTTCTGTTTCTCTTCATTGTCTTGACATTTTGCTCGGAGTTGCTCTTTGATATCCAAGGCTTTTAAAAGCGCATCTTGTGCCTCAGGCAGTTTTCCTTGTCTCAGATACACCGAGCCCATGTTGGAAAGAGTATGAGCTATATGTTGATGATGATCTCCGCCGTATACAAGTGATTGAAGTTTGAGTGCCTCTTGAAACGATCTAATTGCAAGATCGAATTCCCCATATCGGTGATACTCTACTCCCTGTTGAACCAAATCCATGGCTGCTCCTTTTTGCGCTTCCCTTTGCTCCCGTTGCTTACTCGGTGACATGGATCGTTGCGGATCAATAGGTTGAATTTCTTCCGGCTCCACCGACATGGGATTTCGTTGGTCGCTTGAAAAGTTTGCCTTTTTTGTATGACCCGACGTTTCTTTCCGGTTTCGCCAGGACTGAAAGCGGGCTTGAAGTTCTGCTGTTGACTTGTCCACTGCAACCATGATCTCGTCCGTCCAACAAAAAGCTTGTCGTGTAGTTTTTCGAATAATGTGGCATTGGGGAAGATCCGTGCTACGGATTTTTCTGCCTCCTCCCAGTTCTTCCGTTGAACGGAGATATACTCCATAGTATTTTTCTTGATACATGGAATTTGTGGTTGCGCCACATGGCAAGTTCCGTAGTTGCCATCTAAGTGGGCCGGATTTCCTCGATCACTCATTAAGTATTTCAAGTGGATTCTCAGCGATTTACGGTTCGACTTCATACATTTCGAATGGTGCTGCATAGATGATATGCTCGCTGTCCGCCCTTTAGTATCATGATTTTATTCTTGTCTATCCGTAGTAGAGGCACTTCAAAATTCGGAACAAAGGTACCGCTATTATTGATTGGAACGCGGCAAGACTGCAAAACGCGGCATCGCAGCGCTGGTACTGGTACAAGATAGAAGTACCAGGTACTTGCACTGCCCTCGTGAGACGAATGAACTACCGGTAGAAGTGAGCAAGGTTTCAAGATGGGTGAAATGTGATATCAGGTGAGACCGCCCCTAAATCTTTACAAAAGTCGTCTCTGGAAGTGCGGTTGCTTTGGTCACGATCGGCCCGGCCTTTTGGGGCCACTTCTTCCGATGTTACCATGCAACCAGTGTGATCTCTAGAGTTCCACATCTTCCGAAAGCAACGAAATGCCCCCAGTATTGCCAGGTCCGAGAAAGAGAATCGAGATCTTGACAGTTACGGGGCCGACATTGTCAAAGCTTTAATTTCGTCTATTCTTTGAATTGGTACAAACTCTCAACAAAATTACACTTCTTTGCTCTAGACAAAACTTCTTCTCAATGGCCCTGCTTTACCAAGCATGAATGTCAAAGCCGCTCCAGAAATCACCCTTGCCGTTTATGTCTTAGGTTAGCACCATCCCCCGCCGCTCCATCTTTGTAAATGCGTTCATCGCGTAAGCCTAGTCGCTTCTTGATTTGTACTCTCTACAATAAAAAACAACAACATAAATTCAAAATATGAGTGGGACTGTGGATACACTACTATCAAGATCACCTCTAGCTAGAGACAAGCCTACCTGCAAGTTGTACCACCGTCGAAGTTTCACTGCCTTTTGCGACTTGCTGAATGCCAACCACCAAAAAATCACAATCAAACTCAACAGCAACAGCGGAATCCATGAACCCTCTGCTTCGGATGTATCCATGGTTTCGCGACTTGAACCCATTTTCTTTTTTGCCGACTGTAAAATAGAGAGACTCTTTGGACAGTCAGAAATGGAGAGAAATTTGCGGTTGTCGGTTTTCTGGCTGTAACCGGTATATAATAGTACGTACCTACCGCATGGGCATATTTCAACTCATACCAAAATGCAGTCGGTGCAAGTAGTGGGCGCAAAAAATGATGTTAGCTGACATGCAAGTTTCTTTCTGACAAAGACTTGTATTGGGGACACAAAGGACACCACAGCTCCCTCTCTGCCATGAGGTAGAACTATGCGTAGCTTGTGTATCTTCTTTGCAAGTCTCGTTGTTTTCGTTGTCACTGCCTCATTCATCCTCTACGCGAGATATCTCGTCGTCGAAGATGATGTAATTCCAACTCTAGAATCACCACGGGCAGACTCCATCAGTGCCAATGCCATCCATTCTAGGGAATGGGAAGAATTGTCCGCTCCTGTCGGTAGGAACAAATCATGGTTCAAGTTTTTTCTAGTGGCCCCACCCGAATATACGAGCTACTTTCTCGTCAATCATACGGGACGGGCATCGGATTATTACAAAAATCATTTGAACGAAGAAAGCGCGGAAATTTGGCTTCATAGAGGATTTGAAAAAATGATTCAGGAACAAACCACAGATCCTAGCAAGGCGGATGTAATTCTCATTGCTGGTTATTTTCATTTGCATGCCGCCATTCACAAGAACAAAGAAACAGATTCAATCGATCTCTCCCCCATGTTGGATACGTATTTATCCTACCTGACAAGAATCCACTCGCAAGATCCAACCATGAAATCCAAGCCACATTTGGTATTGATCCCGACCTGGAATCCATCGGTAGCAAATACTATTGGCATTAAAGGTCTTTGCAAGCGATTGCAGGAAAATGGATTTGTCAATCTTTGGTCCGTCGGATTTGAACGAAATCCATTGTGGCAAGGCTTGCCACCCGAACGCATCATCCCCATTCCCTATGTCGTTCGATCCGACACTTCCGCAGTTTTCAACAACAACGACTCCCCGTTACCAAACCGAAAGACCAATTCCGTGTTTTATGCTGGAGAAAGTCGACGTCATGCCAAACTTTGGGCAGGTTGTCATCGGGACAGGCTCATTGTACCCCTCTTGAACAGTACCAGTACCATCCCATTCGATGTGCGATTGGTCAACAAGAAAAAGCGCATGGATCAGGCGGAATATAACCATCGGATGAAAACTAGTGAGTATTGTTTGATACTTTGTGGTGATACACCCTCGTCTCGGACATTGACTTCGGCCATGGTGTCGGGTTGTATTCCGATCCGGGTTGGATCAAGATTACGAGGATTGTGTCAAGCACCGTGTCATGGTGGCTTTGGATGGAAACCTACTGGCGAACAATATACCCATCTTCCCTTTTCGGAATCCATACCATGGAGTCTCTTTCCCGAAGTGGACGAACAAGAATTCATGGATACGGGGGAAGCGGTATTGAAGGAGTTGTTTCGAACCATCGACTCGACCAAAAAGGAAAATATACGATCCATCATGAATGCAACCAAGAATTGGTGGATTTATGGATGGGGTGATCCCGTTCATTCGACAAACTTGGGTGATGCGACAAAATACATTTGGCAATCATTTCTAGCCAATGTACAAGACGGATGATTATTTTTGATTATGGTATGATATCGCGATATATCCAAGGGGTGCAGCAACGGATGGTGTGACTTCATATTTATTTTCAGGGGTCTACTTTCCAAAGGCGACAAAGCAAATTGAAAGCTCGGGGGTCATGGGCCTTGAGTTGAGAACGATTAAAGGGGAACCACTTGTTATACTCGATATTATCATCCAATCCGCCCAAAAAGGCGGCGGAAAGTTCCGCAAAGTATTCTTTATCATTGCTGCAGGCATAGGCCTTGGCTTCGGGGCCTTGGGGTCCATGGACCTTGACTTTGTCGTATAGTCCTTCCTTCATGGCTTGTTGGTAACATGCCAAAATCTCCTTGTTCTCATACCCATCGGGAAGCAGACGATGATGGTAGGCATGACAAAATTCGTGTAGCATTAAACCACCGGGACCCCAGTACTCCAAATCCTTTTTATAACTCGGTCCATCATTGATTTCGATACACTTGTGCTTGGATGGATTCAATCCATTTTCTTCTAACCATTCTTTACTTGGGTGATAACAACAATAGGTAGCCCTAATAGGACACACCTTGGGACCGAATTTGAGTGATCGATTCACCCAAACGGGACAATTTTTTTGGAGATATTCCACTGCATGTTCTGGTAAGAGTTTGGCCACTTGTTGCAAATCCTTGGCCAATTGTTGCTCCAGTGTAACATCCCCTTTGTGCCAATCGGGTTCGGCATAGACCGGCCAACCACCCAAGATGCATAATTCATATACTTTGGTAGAGGTATCGTAGGGAGTGGGGTCAATTTCAGCTGGTCGAACATTGACTTGCCATTCGTACTTGAAGCCTTCTTGGTCATTGTGTTCGTTACTACCTGTAGTAGCAGGAGGAGCAATATCACTGGGGACTGGAACAAAGGAAACTTTGCGACGCTTGCCACGTAGTTGTGGTTTCGGAGTACAACAAACTACCTTTTCTTCCGATGCTTGTCCTAGTAGTGAGATGGTGACCAAGTGTACTTCATCGGCTTGACATTTGGTCAGGGGTCGATATCCTCCAATAATAGAGGACAAATCTTGCAAGGATTTGAGTCGTTTGGCCTCTAGAATTTGATTTTCCGGAACGTGGGCAAAACAAAAGGCATGTCCACCGCAAGAATTTTCAATATGATCTCCTTCCGTGACGGTTGTATCCGAAAAGCCCAATAATCCCGACGAGGGCGGTAGTTTATAAAAATGATTCAAATCCCCATTTTCCGAGACCCAACACAACAAGAGGGGTACTGGGGATAAATTACGAAAGGCCAGACGGAGTGGTTTGCCACCGGGTAAGGAATGTAATTGTCCTTGTCGATAGGCCAAGGTGGCATCCGGGCCATTCCATAATTGTCCCACTGGTGGCGTCGGAAGAATCCCTTGCACAAAGTTCGTAATGCGATCCAAAAAGGAAGTTCCTCCTCCATGCTGACGAGGCCCCATTGTCCAATGTTGTCTTTTCTTTCCTTGACCGAAAGAACTACAAGAAGTGATTGGTTTACATATGTTTGTTGGTACAACGTAGTTTGTGGATGTAAATCTTGCGTGCCGAACGAGTTCAAAAACCATACCAGGTAAAGGGTCATTTTTGGAGTTGGGAGAATTTGGTAAAACGTAAAACCCATCATTCGCGGGGTAGCTCGTGGTAACGGATGTTTACCTGCAACAGTTGCAGCGAGTTCGCGTTGCCAATCATGTGGAAAAAAGTTGAGAGCGGACGAATCGGGATCGCCAATCGCCTTGACATTTTTGACAGTAGTACCGGTAGTGAAGGAAGAACGACTTCGGATTCACGTCTGGTAGTGTCACTCCAAATTTTTGGTGCTTCGACTACATCCAACGTTCCCAAAAAGCCATCCATCTGCCACTGACTCGCTTATACGAACATTACCATTCTCCTTTTTCTGTCACTTCATTGGGTGGTCATACAATGTCTGCCACCATGACCATGGGACCAAGGGACCCTCAGCATGCCAACGAAGAAGAAACGTTGATTGACGGAGTTCATCCTCCCGCAACGGACAAGCCAGACGTAACGGACATGTCAACTATAGAACGAGAGAATGCTTCCAAAGTGGAGGCCATGTTGGAAATGTTCCCTTTGTCCCAAGAAGAACTTGAGCGATGCATGGCGTGTTACGCGAAATTGAATGAAACAGCCACCTTCCATTCGCTAGTTCAAGCAACAAAGACTGTTTTCAACCTTTCGCATGTACATGTAGAACGAATACGGTACGTTGAAGCAACCTTCCTACCAGAATCGTCGCGGTTCCTACAGCAAGCATACGAAGATGCCTTTGTATTTGGAACCTTTCACAATGACGAGGAAAAAGAATTCAAATTCCTTGAGGCCATTTGTTCCTTGGTGGGCCGTCGTGGGCCTCGGAACTTGCTTCGGACCATTTATTGTGTTGCTGGCCAAAACGACGTCTCGGCTCCCCTTCGTACACCTGAAGAACTTGCAGGTCTTGTCTATCGGCTTACTTTGGGAGCACATTTCCTCAAAACGGGAAGGCCGCGTCACATGCGACCAGCACCGGCTGCTTGGATTGCATCTCTGGCACAGAAAAGCTCCCATTCTTCCCAAGGATGCGGAGTGTCATTCTCAGAATGGGTCGATTGGGTTAACGGGGTAGCCCCACAGGTTCATCAGTCACTTTCAACTTTTGCGCACTACGCAATTTTTGGCACCGATCATCCATTCAAGTCATCCAACCCAGCACTTCAAGTCCCACTAACTGATCAAGAGTGCTCACTATGGTCCGATACGTTCCAAACGGTTCCTTCCTCGCTGGCACTGTTATCCTCGCAGCTTGGAGGAAAGTGGATCCGACAGTATTCGAGTGATTTTGATGGGTTTTCCTTTGCCACTTTTGAGCAAGCACTTTCGAGGTATCAAGGTCCCACTGTTATCCTAATCCAAACAATGGCGGGTGATGCTTTTGGGTTCTACACAGGAGGAGCTTGGAAGGACTCTCGGCATTGGTTCGGCCAGGAATTCGACTCCTTTCTCTTTGGTTTAAAGCCATCCCTCCAATACTATGGTCCTACAGGCAGTGGAAAGTCCTACAGCATGTATCTCCATAATCCGACCATTCATCGACCTGGATTCTTGTACGGATTATGCGTCGGAGGGGTTGCCGAGCAATCGCCTCGACTCCACATTACGACTTCATTCGAAAAATGTACAGCCCAGTCGATCGATGGTGCCTTTGAGACTGGACCACTCCTTTCCAATAATCAGCTCTACTTTGATATTGATGTCATTGAAATATGGGCAGTCAATGTTAGTGATCAAGACTATACCACGGTCTTGGCCAAAGGCAAAGCCCGCGAACAATGGAAAGAGGGGATACGAGTTCATACCGCCAAAGTTGACCGCCGCCAATTTCTCCACGACTTTCAACAAGGGATTTTTGGATCGACTCTCTACGAACATCGTGAGCAAACACGTGGTCGTCATTCCTTTGTGGCCGATGAGGATGAGACTTTTGGCTATTTTATCGAGGAGAAACCGCCTACACCGAACCTTCCCAGCCGACGCAGTTTGATGGATACTTCTTTCAGTCAGCTGTAAACTGTAGGAACAAAAACGAGAATATGACTCATCATCTTTTTCCACAGTCTGTTGGCAAGTCGATGGAGCGTCTAGCTATTCATTGTCGGGATATTGGCTAATATCGGGGATATGGTAGTATCTATATGTAACGTGAAAAAATTCGTGGTAAAACCTCGTATGCAAGATGATTAGTCAATGACATGCATTGGTGCAGCCATTGTGATGAGGACGTGCCAAAATTGTAGTTTCAACAAATGAAGCCATGGGGTCATTAAGTAAGAAGTTACCACATTACGACGTGAAGGAGTCGATGGTGGATGACGGTATTAGTTGTTCTTGTTGAGAAGGACTACTACCACCAGTAATATTGTTGATACTACTAGTCCCACCTTCCTGCTGCTGCTTGTTTTTGGACAGGCGCTGCATGCTTAGGACAAGAGAATCAATTTCAGAAGGCATTGTTATCATACTTGAACTCTTCTTGGTAACAGTGCGCCCAACCACATTGTTGTGACCCAACAATATGGAGGATGCGGATATTCTTCTGTGCCCCCTAGGATGGACACGGCGACACGAGGCCAGTTCCACCGAGTCTATTCCCGAACCCTTCAGTCGCCAGACGTTTCTCCTTCTTCTTCTTCTTTCTTCTTGCAAAACTTTCGTTCCTTTTGTCCTTGTAGCTTGCGAACATCGATGAGAATGACGACGTCGTTCATGTGATGACAAGGGAAAGGATGAATCGTGGTCCCCACCTACTTGCTCGAACGACGAGAAGGATTGATTCAAACTGACACTAAACTCCTCCTCCTTGAGGCTAATGCCACAACATGCCTGGTCCGATTGCTGCCATTTTTCCAAGTTAAGAATCGTGTTATGCTGGTTCCGGAGTCCTACAGGATGAAGATCATGATCATCATCATCGCTTTCTTCTTCGGACGATGCGAGATCAAAGTCAAACTCAAAGTACAACATTGGAAATGATGATTCTTCTTGTTGGACGTCATCTTTGCTCCCTTGTTCTTCATGGCAAAGATGATCGTCAAGACTTGACATTGTCGAGAAAGAAAACGACGACATACTTTGTACAGGATGCATTGTTTTGATGAAGGACCCTCGAAAAAAGCGTGAACGAGAAAAAGTGGTTCCGACAAATGTGATGAATCTTCTCTGTTGGGGAATGCCAGCGTATTGTTTTCTAGAGCTCCAGTGATCTTTCGTTCTCAAAGCGGCCTGCCTGACGTGTTGAGAATTATTGCAATGAAACAGGGCAATTAACCTGCAGAAAGTGCTTCTCTTGGCTCATAAAAGGATTATCCCGTTGCCCTAGAGAAATATTGACACGACGCCATCCCGTCACAGATTTTCATAAAGAAGCGAATTTTGACTTCCGGATGCAAGAAAGCGAAATGAGATTGTCCGATTAAAGGTCGCATGAACAAGAACGACATGGAAACGTTCGTTTGTGAAGCTTGGTACCGAATGGCTTATCCCTTGTCACTATAAATGAAATCAAACTTCACTATAAATAATGCACTTCTGTGCACTCCGATGAGTCGAACTCCGTGCATGATATTCGTAAATTCTGTAAATTCGTACTAACGGGAAGGCCAATAGGTCCGATATACCTGTTACGTGTTGAGCGGTTCGCAAGCTATTTCCTCTTTGTTTTTCTATATTAAGTATTCCTTGTCAGCTACCCACGTTAGTATGTTTCAGCTATTATGATGCATGCCATGATGATGGAGGCTGCTGATCAGAAGCAAGTACTAGTTCTCACTACGAGCAAGCACAAGCCCAACCGTTGAATTTTCCAATGCCTTCTGTCCTGCAAGAAAGCGAGTTGTTGTTAGGTAATTTATTGCTTCGATTCTAACTATAATGGATCCAATGACCAAGTACCCTCTGGTCTTCAGGCAGCTCAAAAGTCATGAGGGCTGCTGTTTTGTTCTTGTCATGCACGTTTGAGAAAGGAGAGGAGTATTAGGACGAGGAGAGAGTTACCAATGTTTCTAATGGATTCGCAGTTGACTGCAAAGAATCCGCGGATTACTGCACATTGATGAGAGTACGCTCCTTAAGTTCTCCAGTGTCATCCATGCGCAAAAACAACGTCCTGCTACAATCGGCGCATTTTAGCAGGGGAGCAGAAATCTGACTGGACAGAGAGAACATAGAATTCACTCATGCATCTCTCGTGAGTGAAGGATTGTGTCGTCACCTACTTCCCTATCTCGTGTAGAGTGTGTCATCGTTGATACATAATATTTCGTTGTCGTATCCAAACCCACTGGCAAAGGTACTTGGTGACCTAAATTTATTCATTGTCATTCGAATACCTGGCATGATTCCAGTCGTACTGTGATCACAATCAAATGGGCGCTGAAACTCTTGGTTCCTTTCTTGCTTGGACTCCGTTACTTCAGACGGGAGCGATCCATTACGCCGCCGTCCCCACCGTATCTCGTTCGAGCTGTTGGAGTGGCCACTTCAAGATGATGTTTTTGGGTTGTAGGTTGAAGCCATCTTGTTGAACAAGGGCGCCCAATGCTGGCCTCGATCAAGGGATCTCTCCTTTGATGAAATTAACAACCAAACGTAGATAGGCATATCTTTCACATATCTGAGCTAAACTGAAGGTGCAACTTGTGCTGGCGACGGCCCTATGTGAACCGCAGGGCCTCATGTTACCACGACGATTGAACAAAGCCCCTCTTGCAACATTTTGCTGGGAGCCGTAAAAGGCTCTGCAACATCATGTGGGGCATCAATCGATTGAAGCGATCATGGATTCATCTACATCACGGTCACCAAACCCCATGCTTCGAAATAGCTCTCGACTCTCCGAGGAACTGGGATTGACAATCACACTTGTCGACTGTCCGAGTTTCTTGGCATGATTTCTAACCGAGTCCATGAGAGTCTCACCAATACGATCTGATGCGGCAGATGGTCGAATGGCAACGTCCGTAAGATATCCAGTCTCTTCCATATAGGAGGCTACACCAACCACTTGTAATCCTCGCGTCACTACAAATTGGAGTGATTTCCTCGGATTCTCTTTTTTTCCTGATTCGGCATCCTGGGACGCAGGTTGGGTGGTGGCCAGATACAAGGCCTTTAATGCAGCAGTTTGCTCCCTGACATGCTCTTCAATGTCTTCATCTGAAAAGGCGACTGAGACTTCTGCATTCAATACAAATCTATCCGCTGGCATCACATAACTCCAACCATCTTTCAAGCTACCTCCACTTTTCAAGGATGCAAATTCTTTGGAAGGTGGAATGTGCGGTGTTTGATTGGTTGCCATGCACAGGAACCTACCGAGGCCGAAATACTCAAACTCGGAAAATCCAGTGTTGAAATGAGCAAACGCCGATCCTATAAAGACGATGATGATTTCGTGAGTAAAATTGAAATGCAGCTGTCGCGATTCTTCAAAAGACGACACGTACTATGAGGGATTCCCTCCGTCTCGACATAATGTCCGCAACCGGCAATGAGTCGTTTCATGACAAGACTCATAAAATCACCATGTCCAATCAAAAGTGCCGTCCGCCGTCGACGAATACGTTGGGAATGTTTATCGTTTTCATCTTCATGTTCTTCCCCCTCGATGGAAACTCCAGCATCAAACAAATCATAATCCGTAATGGCTAATTGCCCATCCAGGTACTCATTCAACCACATATAAAATTTGGCTGCTCTTTTTTCAGAGTCTGCTCGAGTTTCAGGTCCCGTTCCCAATACATACCATCCTCGATGGGGATCCGGAAATCCGACAAACTCCATGTCTCGGTCGAGATCTTGAACACAGTTTTTCATTAAATCACGGATTTCCTGAGGATTCATTCCTTCTTCTGGTTTTTCTTTGATATGACAACCTTCACTTTCATGATAAAAGGCACAAACAATGATATGTACCTTGGGGTGAGTGTCACCGGGTAGCACCGTCTTTTGCAATCCTTCCAATGTCGGACGAATGGTTTCCAAGGTTCGACGCATCGGACTAGTAATAATTCGAATGGGATGAGAGGCCTGGTTTTCAATGTGTGGAATCAAATAGTCGGCAAGCAGCTTTGCTTGTTGATACCCTTTTTCACTAAGTGCCGGGTCCGCCTTGCGGTGGGTCTCGACGTACTTTGTCCATCCCGCCTCGTCATAATCCGGTGTCCCACCTCTGTTTTTTTTTTAAATGATCCAAAAAGAAAAAGCCAGTGACGAAAACCGTGTAAGAATAGCCCATTCAAGTGTCAAAGAAAAAACACTATGCATTTCCCAAATTACCTATAGATGTAGCGTGCGTTGCGATAGACTTCATTGTTACCACTTTCGGCATGGCGAATCAAGAGGAGCGCAATCGATGGCTTGACATCTCCTTCGGAAACGGTTGTTTTGTGATCGTGGAGATCTTCACTTTTGGAATTCGTAGAAGCCATGGTTAGGAGTCAGGAAATAATGGTGAGTTTGTGTGATGGATAATGATGAGTTTGTGTGATGGATAATGATGAGTTTGTGTGATGGATGTGGGTTTATGTCGATAGCAGTGGTTGCTTTCCAAAACTGTGCCACTTGGAGTGAACAAAGCGACAACATCGAATAAAAAAGAACTTTGATAGCGCTACTGGAGCGCTCACAGGATAATCCTCCGAGTGTGCCCACATTTATGTATGGCCGGGGGAATAGTGAGACAAGCGAAACAACATACAACACTTACTTGTCATGAATGCGTGACTGTGACAACGATTAGAACCAGAATCAGATTTTGGCCGACAACTTTCTTGCTCTGTTGAAAAATGTGGGTGTGTGTAGAATTCTTTATGGTCAATCCAGCAAAAACCATGGATACCTCAAGAACCGGTTACCCAAGCAAAAAAAGCAACGCGACGAAAAATGTCTGACAGTTAGCTTTAATAAACACCAGCACAAATGACAATGGATCGAAACAAGAGAGGAGAGAAGTAATTGTGCTACAAGAACGGAGAGTGGTGAAACCAAACTGAATCTTCCCTGGAGTAGATTCATTGTTGCAACACTCGTGGGAATGTTGATGGGAATGCAGCTCAAATATACACTGACGTTGGGAGGCCCATCAATTAAAGCGATTGGCGTACTCCCGAAAAAAGCCAACCAGTTGCCATGTTTGCTATACTCGATTGGGTCTAATGGGAACTATCAATGGGAGGATGGAATGGTTGACGAGACGGACGGGCTCTGCGAGATTAATGTCTTTGACTACAGCCATAACTTATACAAGGAGTAAGAACTCGGATTTCAATATTCATTTTCATCAGTGGGGGTTGCAAGGAAGCGATCAGCCGGAAGAATGCGCTTGGAAGTCCATTCAACAGATCATGCGAGCATTGGGCCATGAAGGTCGCACGATTGATATTTTGAAAATCGATTGCGAAGGATGTGAGTGGGAATCCTTCCAAGATTGGATTGGCCTCGACATTCAACAGATATTGATAGAGACACACTCTCTCCCCAAAAACAAGACTTTGGGGCTGAAATTCTTTGATTCTTTCATTGAGAATAATTTTGCCATGTTCTCGAAAGAAGTGAATCCGTGGGGAGGCGGCCAGTACGTGGAATTTTCCTATATCAAGTTGCACCCAGACTTTTTTCGATGAAATATTTCAAAATGTTTCTCACTGTAATAGCATTGTACAGTTATCGTCTCAACAACAAGACTGCATCATCAACACTAAGGAATTCTATTTCTACGTAGCATCGCGATCATCGCGCTCGTAGTTCAATAGTACTTCTCCAATCAAATAGCGGTCATCCCTGGCAGCGGAATGGGCGGCTTCAAACCAACCTTCCATCTGCACCCGAAATGCGGAGCATAGTTGTATCAGGATGTGAACAACCATGCACACTCGAAAAGAAAGTTGCCGGAAAAGCCCCCGATCGATCTCTCCAAGCATAGGAAAGGTCATCAAGCCTTGTTCACTTCGAACAAGGAACCGAACAAAATGCATTAGGAAAATGAATGAAAGAGTAGACCCCACTAGGGCGCTAGCCAGTTGTCTTGCGATGGGGCTAGCAAACTCATCCAGCAGGGTGACCCGATCTACTTTTTCCCAGTCCCACTCGAACAAGCAAGCTCTCCAAACATTTAGAAAGCGCGCCACACGACCGTCTTTTCCTTGCCAATTCATTCTATCATTCCCAGGCACAGCGCGTACATTGTTAGCTCGCCTTGCATCATCGTTCCGAGGAAGAGGATTTCCGTTGTCATCGAGAGGTGGTTCCAGCATTCCATTTCCAACATTAGCCCAAAACTGCTTGGTGAAGACGCTAAAGTAGGAAAAGAATATCCATGTATTCAGAACGACTAAGCCAGTCATCCAAGATAATAGTATTGAGCCGATGTCGAATAATTTCTCATCGCCCTTAAACCATCCCGACGACTTCACAACAGCAATCTCGTAGGCTAGGCCAAGCGAAACGGGAGCAATCAAACACCAGAGCAAAGCGGACACTCCGAATGTAGCGAATTTCAGCCTCGGAGGGGCCTTGAAGGCTCTAACCCAGTTTACAAGCCTTCGAGTAAGGTTCCCGTCTGCCAGCTTTGCTTTTGTCAGCAAAAGAGACATGGAGGGGAAAACCAGACAGGCCCCAATTACAAACGCAAGTGGATCGTGAATGTACTTGGATTCCACACGGAAAACAAAGTAAACCAAGCGTCCAACCGCCAAAAGTAGTGAGAAGAATCCAAATACTGTGAGGATGATGGCAAGCCAACTAAGCACCATCAATGCAACGACCTTTGACAGCAACTTTGCCGGGCGTTTTTTGGTAGATGGGTCTCTGAATTCGCGCCTCCTTGCTACACTGCCTTCGACAGTTGAACGTTTCTCTTTTGCCCATGCCCATCGACCTTGCACAAAGGCGCCTCCGGCACCAAGGTCGTCCCATCCTTCAGGTGGCCGAGGAATTTCTGTTCCTGGAACTTCCCTCCAGAACTCAATCACCAAATTGTCATCCTCAGGCTTTGCACGTAAATTTAAGCGATAACGGCCAATCTTTGTACGTAGGAATGGATATTCGTTGTCTCTGTCGGGCAATCGAATTGACTCGATACCTTTCTTGTAGACAAGCTCCCCTTTGCTATTAACTTCCCCATCAGCATACACCAGGTTTTCTGCCTTGCGAATACTCGACTGAATAAATGTCTCCATGTCCATTTTTGGGTGTTTGTGAGATAGTATATACCAGAAGGGATCCACTCTCTTCTCGCCATTGTCATCCACGCTAAACACTGCCTTTCGCCCTGCTAGTTCAAACTTGTGAACTGACAGGGGCAGAAGGTATTCAGTGAGCCCCATCTTACGGCACATGAATTTCATCCAATTATGCTGAAGGAGGCCGATGGTATTCTTATATCTTTCTAAAAGTGCAAGCATTGAAAGATGGAACAGGATCAATTCCAGCGGTATCTGCATTTGAGGCATCACAATATGCCAAAAATTGAGTCTAAAGAATGATGAGACTTCCGTGAATCCGCACCTGACCAAGATCTGTGCTGGAAGAGTGACGTGTAGAACAAGAATTGGTGCGTAGATTGCGAGCGACAGTAACATTCTCTTGACATGTGTGACGACCGTTTCATTCATGAGATTCCCAAGAAGATCAGGCTGAGGTTCTTGTGGCCGTATGAGGCGAGCAAGTATATCTGGGTGAGTGACTTCCCGAAGTTGCAGAAGAAAAACTGTCACCAATAGCATAAAAGTAATTCCAGCGACCCAATGGAGCAAGATGAACGAGAAGAGATCCGTTCCAGCGAAGGATAATCTATCAGCAAGCGAGTGGCCCAAGAGAGATATAGTTGATGCGTCCAAACATAGGCCGAGAACCTGGGGTAACATGAACATCTTCAGAAACAAAAGGATTCCAACTTTCACAATCGCGACAGATGCATCGAGGGCAACTCCAACGGCTGTATTCGCACCGATTTCTACAAAGTCTCCATCGAAGTCATTGATTCTTTCACGTCTGCCTCCTAATCTGTTGGGATTACGGACCGGTTCCAATCTTTCATTCGTATTGCCTCTGGTATTTTCAACGCTGAAATGCTGCCTGAATTTCTGAGAGAAGACCCATCCATACCTCGTGAGGACAATCGTCGCTGCCATAGAAAAGTATCCCAGTGTGACTGTAGCGACATCAGGAAGGCGAAATGTTGTATTCATATCAGCACTTGCTTGGTTCAGAGCAAGGATTGAGGAATGGAAAGTCGTAGCGTTCTGGTCCTCCGAATAAATGTATGGAATGGTTTTGTAAACCATGTCGAATGCCGTCGTGTTGAAAATTCCTGCATATACAGCCGACCCCACTGTCTTTGGAAGAAAGGCAAAGAAACCAAGATAGGTAGCGTTGAATGCGAGGAGCCACAACACGTTCCTTATAAGTGTGCTCGGAGGTCCTCGTAACCCAAGCAGTTCATCGAGTGCCACATTTATTTCCATGTCCTTTGAGAGAAAGAATTTCAGCATGATCAGAAATGCGAGGGTTGGTACAATGCATTAAGAATATGTAGTACTTACCACTTGATCATCTTGCAGAGCAGGATCCAGCGGATCGAACGGTCGGTTATTGTTCGGATCGACATCATTTTGAGGACGAGGATCGTCCAAATCAATCCCAATACCCTCCGCTCTCTCGTCGACAAAGTCTTCGTGAAGCTCATCAGGGTCGTCATCGTCCTCCTCGTCAGAATCCGCATCTATATTATATTCGCTGTCGGCATCCGAGTCGTCGTTGGGATAGTAGTCTGCGTCCGCGTTCTCGGCAGCTGCTCGTTCGAGCGCCCCCCGAATGGTCGTTTCAAGCGGCTGGCGGGTGCCCTCAACTTGCTGTGTAGATGACACTTCCTGCGAAGACAGACGACCATGCGAGTGCAAGAAATCATAAATTCCCTCGTCGATGCCGCCCTCGGCGACACTATCGAGATGCCCATCCTCAACCCAATCATTTTCATTCCGTCGACGCTGTGCCTCTTCCGCACGATCCGGATTTTGTAGCTGTACGCGAAGAAAGTCAGCAAAACTCATAAGGCTTAAGAAGCTAATAATGACAATGGCGGCAATGATGGCTCCGCTGACAATGTCTCCGGGGATCAAGTTTCTGGACCATCGCGAGGGTATGGATGAAGGCCGATGCATCCATCCATGATAAAGAGATGCCGTAAGGAGAGGGGCGAACACCAACCACAAGGTCGCGGCGATCAGTACGCGCAATGCAAACGGAAGCCATTTGGCAAGAATGCGGCTGGAAAGTCCCAAAAAGACTTCATGGACTGGCAGTCGGTCAGGAGTATTCTCGGCGTATCGTGGGTCAAATCGAAATTTGGTTTTGCATAGCTCACACCGGCCTACAGTATCCAAAATAAGATTAACTGTTAGTTCGGCCTCCAAGAATGAAAGGTTCGACTTCATAATCATCAAGTCAACTCACCATCACCTCGTGTCACTTCGAGCCATGATACCAGACAGTCTTGATGCGTCAGACCAATGGATCCAGAGCATTTGCAAGGAGCAATAAGTGGACGTCTGAAAAGACAAATGGAAGTGAAAAAGTGAGTCAAGCCATTCAGAAAGGCACGATCTGAAATCAAGCCATGCAACAACAAGTGCAGGAGCCGTAAAGCAGAGCTAGAAGGATGATAAGCCTATGCTGAGACGTATCTCCTCAATCAATCTCTCCCCTCCTTTCTCCTTTGTAACATCATGAGAACACAAGACTCACCCTTCTTCGGCGGGTCCACGACACACGCGACATTCATCTTCCTCTTCGTTTTCTGACGACTCGTTGTCAACGCCATCTTCTACTTGTGCTCCATCTCCAGCTAGATCTTCTTCGCTCTGTGTATGATCCAAAAAAGGCTGCATATTTCATCCACGTATCTTTGTCAAAATGTGCTTCAATCTCGCCAATCACCTTGGTATCAACGTCTCTGGAAAGAATGCCCCAGTTGCTGTGACTTTTTCATCAAATAGCAAACGTTTCTCTCGTTCCTGTTCTGCCCTTCGTCAGCATTGCTGTGACCCAAAGTACCGTAGCAAGCTACGTTTTTAGACGTGGTCCCGGTAGGAAAATTTACCGTTTCCTAACTGTAAGTCGGGAGCAAATAAGAAACTATGGCAGTCCGCTCGGTGACGTCATGGCATGTTTCCTAGCGTGAGACCCTGCACCACACTACCGGTATTTCCTTTTTATGTTAGTATTATTTTGCTATATCCATTACAACTCTACTACAGCTAGTCTTCTAAGTTCACCATATGAAGTTCGTTGAGTGTAGAATATGGCCAGTTCAGAAAAAAAGTTTCACAATTCGTGTTGCGAAAAACCCGCCTATGCCATCATGCATCCATTGATATATTATATTTTTGCCTGTGAGTATCATACTAAGTTGGTAGTATTCCTTTGCAATGAAAAGTATCGAGAGATTATTTCCATTTTCTCTTGACTTTGGTATGCCGCGATGCCGATGCCAACTTTTGTGTCAGGACAAGCGACCCAACGTATGTTAGAATGGGTTGGTACGTCCAAACGACTACTTGGTTGAAAGAGCATAGTAGAAAGGTCATTTTTTTGTTTTTCATTTTATTTTCGAGAGGAAAAAGAGGGTGCCAATCTATTCACTATTTTGCCGCATCGGACGTCACCGATTCCTCGTCGTCCAAATCATCAATTTCTGGTATACGCAATCCTTTGCCAACATCCGTCAGACTTCGATCAAACATGACAATGGCTTTCTTGTAATCCGCATATTTGAAATATAACAGCTTGCGAGATCCCCGTATCAATTTTCGTTTTCCCATGAAATTTTGTGTGGTGACCTTTTTCACGGGTAGGTTATAGATCTTGGTCAAATACTCTTTGATTTCATGTTTGGTCATGCGGGGTAATACTCGGAAAGTAGCTCGGGCAGGTTGCAAGGCAGTTGCATTGCGAGCCGATGTCAACATGATTGGCATGTTGGGCATCCACATGCGAAACCCCTTGGCAAGGTTGGCTAACATGATGATGATGATGATTTCCAATCAATCAATTTTTTCAATGTTCACAAGCGTAGATACACAATTTGGAATCCCAGTAGATCTTCACAACAATCCAATATGATGATGTATATTGTTTCTCTTTCACCCTCAACCAAGATTTGCGGATGATCGACTTCACCACCAGCACGAAGAAAACGCAGAGAATATATTTTGCGGCCATGGTGTAGATTTTTCGATCACAATATTTGTGTTTCGGGTGGACAGCAAGGCAGATTGATCATTTTAGTCGATGAGGACTGTCACGTTCGTGACTCAAATCCAGTACTACTATCGCTAAAAATAAAGTTAGCGATTCACTTTTACCTAGTTACAAACTTGGCACTGTCGTCTATAAATAGTCAAGCTTTTGGGTTATCCTTTTCGCAGAAAAGGCTTTTTCTTGGTTCCGTTTCACAGTAGTTATGTGTCGTTGCAGATGGCTTCCAACATCGCTGAATGAAGGAACATCAGGGTTGATGGGCTTCTCCATCGGTGGCGCTTTACAAGATTGGACCTTTCACAAAAACTAGCGTAGTGACCAATTTGTTCTTTTTTGTTGATATCACCCAAACAAGACAATGACTGGAAACCCAATTTACGCTCTCTGCTGGATCATCCTTCTTTTTGCTTTCGCATGGCCACTCGCCATTTTGTGCAGCACTCTTTGGATTATCCTCCAGGTAGGCTGACTGATGCATCCTGAAGCGCGTACAATTGCAACGTGAACCACAGTTTATCTGACAGAATGTCATCTTTTTTAATTTATCGTAGCCCTTTGAAGCATGCTTTCCAGTAGTAGGTGATTGCAATGCCTTCTTGGAGGGATTTGTGACATGGCCCCGAGACTGCGGTGCAGCCATTGCTTCTTGTTCCAATACGTGCCCACAACCTTAAGCACCCTTTTTAATCGCTTTTCTTGACAAGAGCGACGTGAAACGTAGCCTTCAGTCCACAAGAATGACTGACAGTGACAACAACATCAGGGGAATGTACGAGCTCGAGAGGACAGTTGCATCAACTGGATTTTGTCATGGACCGTAATTCCCAATATATTATTTTCGAATTCTACCAGAGTGAAACAATTTCAAGATTTAAAAGCTGTAGGATCCGAGATTTTTCATGAATTATGAACGTAGACATTCACATTCTTTAGCAGAGAATGCTAGCGACTGTCTCTTCACATTCCCTAATCTGATCCTAGTGTTTGTGAGCCAGCCACTTTCAACGTAGATCTTCCTGAGAGTATCTCAATATTCAACATCTGTAACCATCGCAAGTTTTTTCATGCACAACTACTGTAGACTCTCCGAAATGGAGAACGCTAGCGATTCTCTCTACTTTTGCTTATCTGAATCTATTAGAACCATCCCTTTTTCTTTGGAGGTTCTGGAACCTCCTCGGCGAAGAATTTGTCAGCGCTATCGTCATCTCGGACATACCAAAAATACTGTGCCATTGGAACGATGAACGAACCAACAATCAAAATTGCCAAGATTGCCGTGTATTTTCCTGACCGCAAAGAAGAAAGAAAGCAACTCATTCTTTAGATTTCGTTCCAAGTTCCGGCATATGCGTACTCCAAGGCCTCACAAAATGCACGTACCCTTCTTCGATTTGGTCTCCGAAGCATCCTTGAATGTAGAACGAGCGTCATCACGTTCTTGAACGATATCGACCTCGTACTCCTGGTAAAGACCCTGTCGGACAACTTTCTCGGCGATAATGTTGGAGGATGAGAATGTGAAGGGTTGCGAATCTACCGCATTTGCAATGGGTGAAGATAGGACGGTCGACCCGATAGTGAAAGCAGCAAACGCATTTGCAGCGGCTTTCTTCAAATCCATGGAAGGCTTGTTGGAAGCCTTGTGTGCTTCTGAGATAGACCGAGAGAGAACAGCGGCGTGGTCCCGAGTGATTAGATCTTGGTTGTAATCTGCAGCACAACAAGATTTCAGTACTTACGAGGAGAGAAGGCCTCTGCGCTCAATAGCGCTAACAAAGCGACGAAGATTGATGCGTATTTCATAGTCTGTTCAAAGATGCTTCAGATGTCTCTTACAGTACAACTGGGATATCTTGTTCCTTTCCCATATCGGTATTGACAACGCCATCGTCAAGATCTCGAGATGTTGATGACGAATCAAGGGGATCAGAGATGACGCACGCATTCATTCGACTCGTCGGACTACTGCAAGAATGTAGTCTTACTCGCGACGTCGCGACTCACGACTCGCACATCCGAAGGCTACTACCGGTACGATCGAAGCGACAAGTTGTCAAGCCACAAAACACAAAACCGAACTGTGAAAAGCAGAAATAGTTAGTCCAGTACGTCATGATGTGTTGCATTCCCAATTCCTCAGAGTACTCGAACCAGGTACTCCAGTGCTACAACGCATCACGTTTACGGACCTAAAACACCAAAGTCCACAGCTAGGATACTGAGTCATTACAATCAGAACACCGGCGCCTGTCCAAGAGTTGCATCATGTGTTGCTGTCGAAAGGTGAACAGGAAATTAGAGGGTGGTAAACATGGATATTTATTCGAACGTTCGTTACCTAGAGCATCACGAAAAGAGTTTTTGACCAAGGCGCTTGGCAAGGTAGCCTCAGAGGCCAACTCATCATCGTCAGAAGAAGCATCCCCAGAAACATCTCCTCCATCTGTGCAAAACAATAATAACAACAACAACAATCCAACAAGAGACCCGACAACGCGTAGTCTCAAACTGCTCTGTGTACGAAATCTGGCCAAGACCACCGATGCCAGTGATTTACTCCACTTTTTGAATCAGACCTTGCATACTGGTGCAGAAAAGTATCGATCACGTGTCACAGGATTGAACCATCGACCACCTCCACCAGACATTCAAAATATCCTGGTTCATAATCGAGTGGCAATTATGGGTTGTTGCACGTGTCAATTTGTGGATTCTATATTGCAAAGGCTACAATCTGGCACTTTGGGTCCTATCATCTATCGGGGAAAAACACTAGAGATTGGACGACCCAAGAATTTCATGATGAAATCTAACGGCGACTCATCGCAGACGAAAAAGAGACATGATCGATCAATTGAAGGGATGGTTGTGGTGGTGACTAAGCAACTTGATCGAAAATAAGCAACAATGACTCAATTATAAACCCATTAGCTTGAATTGACCTACCAAAAGGTCGGTAGGGTCTCATTAAATTGTACTGAAGTACTAGTAGCAGCTAGTTCTAGAACGCCGTTACTTCTTCGTCCACATCAGGCTCGTCCAACTTGTCCATAGCAGACTTGATAAGTTGGTTGTCCTTCGGGTCAAGATCCAGAGCTGTCAAGAAGCACCTCATTGCTTGCTCGGGACGGCCCAATCGTTTGAGCACTTTGCCCATGGCAAAATGAACTGTTGCTTCCCTTGGTGCGGCGTCCCTTACTTTCTCAAGTTCCTTCAATGCTTCCTCGGGGCGATTGAGAGATACGTAAATCGTGGCGCGTTGGAAGCGGGCTTGAGGGTTATGGGGCTCAAGGCGAAAGGCTTCCCCCAAAGTGTCCAGAGCCTGAAGCGGCTTGCCATTGGAGTACTGTGACATTCCCAAGTTACATCGCAAGACAGAGCTTTGGGGATTAATGGACACGGCTCGATGAAAATGATATTCCGCGAGATCATACTTCTCTTGTCGATGATATATGGCTCCAATGCCGTACCAAGCATTGTAATGCCTTTCATCGACTCGAATGGCACTTCGAAAACATGCAACTGCCTTGTCAAAGTCTTCATTGGCCATGTATTCATATCCTGACAAAGTATGGACATACGTGAACGATGGGTCTAACTGAAGCGATCGGCTAAAGAAAACCAGGG
>SWEM01000889.1:0-10051 GCA_019593585.1 Nitzschia palea | reverse complement strand
AGAGTTTGCTGCTTGTAGCTGACAGTACAGTCCTTTGCGCTGATTAGCTCAGCAGTCACAGCTTCTTTCTCAGCTCTCAACTTCTCTTTCTCAGATGTCATCTTCTCAAAGTCTTGGTGAAGCGTTTCCATCTTGTGTAACAAGTCATCATACTGCGCTTCCAACTCTTCTCGTTTCGCCAGTGCTGCATCACGTTCCGCGATTGCTTGAGCAACTTCTGCCTTTGACTTAGCGAGTTGCTCCTCCGAGTCAGCGAGAGCCTGGAGGGTTTGTTGTAACTTGGAATCTACAAGCGCCTTTTCTGACGTTAGAGTTTCAATCATAGAAGTCATGGACTGCATTCCCTTCAGCAACAACTCTTTTTCAGCCGTTACGTCGGCAAATTTCTTAGCAGTTTCCTCCAGAGCAACTTCATATTTGGCAACGAGCTCAAGCTTCTCTTGTTCCAAAGCATCCCGGTTGGATGTCAACTGGAATACCTCTTCTTGGAGGAATTCGACTTGATGCTGGAGATCCTTTTGTGATTGCTCCTGTCGAATGACTTCTGATCGTGCTGCACTAGCATCAGCGCTTGCTTCAGCAAGACAAAGCTGAAGACCTGCGATGGAATTTTCTGCTTCACGGAGCTTGATCTCAACAATTGCCTTGTCTGTGTTAACAGCGCAGAGTTCGTCTTTCAAGGACTTGATCTTGTCGTCTCCAACACTTTGAAGCAGAACAGCTTGCTCCTCTTTTCGTGCTACCTCGCTTACCAGCTGGCTATTGCGTGCATTAGCTTCGTGTAACTGTCCCTCCAGGTCATCACGTGCCTCGGTCACGGCATCGAGCCGGACGAGCAATTGCGCATTTTCTTCTTTGGACTTTTCAAGCGCCAAAACAAGAGTATCCCGTTCAGCCTGAAGTTGTTGCACCTGCTGCTCTGCCACGGCCAGCTTTTGTCGAAGAGTTTCTTGTACATTTTGGAGTGTGTCTCGTTCTTCTGTAAGCCATTCGATTTCAGCCTTGAGTGCTTCTTTCTCATTTTCAAGCCCGACAATAGTCGCATTAGATTCTTCCAGTTCTCCAGATAGTTGTTCATTCAGAGCCTTTGCATCTACCAACTGAGACTGAACATCTGTCAAAGTATTTTGAGCCTCTTGCAATTGGTTTTCAATATTACGCAAGGTGGCACGCGCGAATTCCAATTCCGTGGCGACCTTGTCAATTTCTTCGTTGCTTGAGGTTTGCAGGTCGCGCAGTTCTTCCTGAAGTTGGGTTACCAAGAGAGCATTTTGAGTTTCGAGTTCTGTACTTCTTGCCGCTAGGGCTGCCCCTTGTTGCTGAGACATCTCACGTTCCTTGGCGACAGTCGTTTCCAAATCCAGAGCACGTTCGAGTGCGTCTTTGTTTTGTTTGTCAACCTCTGCTTGGGCCAGTTCCAATTCCTGAATTCGCGCCTGCAAGAGGTGACGTGATTCTTCCAGCTCTTCGACTACACTGTGTGAAGTCATTTGACGCGCTTCTAGAGTCTCCACTTGCGACACGGATGCATCATGGGCATTTTGCAATTCGACTTTTTGCTTCTTGAGTTCATCATGAGCTTGTTGCAAGTGTTGGACTTGCCCCTTCGTTTCCAAGAGACTCTGTTCCAATCGATTCGCACGTTCAGTTGAGGCATGAACTTGCTCTTGCAAAGGTTGGTGACTCTCCAATGCTTGTTCCAATTGGGACTGTAACTCGGAGACTTTTGCCTCAGACTCTTGATACTTGAGTTGCAAGGCACCATGTTCCTGTTGCAGCGGCAACAAAGTTGCTTGCAACTGAGCAGCTTGTGCCATCAACTCTTCCTTTTCCCGAGTGAGTGCGCCCATTTGCTCTTGTAGTGACTGAACTTGGTCCTGGAATTGTCTGACCATGGTTTGTTGAGTCTCCAACTGGTGTTCCAAGGCTTGACGTTCATGGAGGACTTCGATTTGGCGTGCAGCTGCAACATCGTCGGCCTGTTGGAGTTTGCCTTTCCATTCCGAATCATCTTGCAATTGTTCAATTGTTTCTTGCAAGGAAGAACGTTCCAGTTCAAGTTCTTCCAAGCGAGCAGTTGCTTGTGCAAGTTGCTCTTGCATCGAAGCTTGCTGCTCCAAGAGGACTTGACGTTCCTTTTCTAGATATTGATGATCGTGTTGGGAAACTTTTAGGGCATGTTCAAGCTTTGAAACGTTTTGGAGTGTCTGCTCGAGTTGGAATTGCAATTGATCAAGCGACTCTTTGGCTTCCATCTGTTGTGCACTCAACAGTTCTTGTTGACGTTTCAAATCCGAGTCGTGAGTACGTTGCAACTGTGCTTGAGATTCACGTGCCTCATCGAGTTGAGTCGCCAAGTGTTCCAAAGCTTGCTTATCTTGCGTCGATGCTGTTTCAAGAGTATCAATCTGGGATTGCATGAGTTTGTGGAGATCCAATGCCTGTTGCAAGGAGGTATACAAGTCTTGCTTCTCGCCTTGCAATTTGGAGACAGTGGCTTGCCATTCGTTGGTAGCTTGTTGTGATTCCAATTGCAAGGCAGCATATCGAACCTCTAGTTCTTCATGTCGTTTCTTGTAGTCCTCGTACTGTTCATCAGCAAAGCGTACCCGCTTGGTCAAAGCTTCATTGGTGGTTTCCAATTGTTGCTTGGCCGTTTGCATTTCACTCATATCTTGATGAGCTTGTTGCAAGGAGATTTGATATTCGTATTCCTTGGCCAACGAATCTTGCAATCGTGTTTCCAAGGCCACTTTAGCTGCACGAACTTCTAGTAATTCATTTTGCAATCGTTCCATTTCCTCTTGGAGTTCTTGAGGTGGATGATGAATACTGGAACGGGCACTTTGATCATCTGCAGTAGCTTGCAAGGTAGCAAGTTCACGTAGTAGTTGCATCTTTTGATATTCCAAACGCAAGACCTTTTCTTGGGTATGTTTCAAATCTCGGACCAATTCACGAATTTGTTTCTCCGCCTGATCACTCAAAAAGTTGGAATCCTCGTGAGCATCATGTTGTTGGCGTTGTTGTTGTTCCGTGATACTCCATTCTTTGGTAATTCGATATTGTTGTTCCAATTCTTGAAGCTTGGCCTGTTGTTGCAAGAGTTGTTCTTGCAAATGCGAAGTTTCCCATTTGGCATCGCGCAAATCGGCCGTGGCCTGGCGATGCAAGCGTTCTTCCAAGGCCAAACGATGAGTCAAGCTAGTAGCCCGTTCTTCCGCTTGCGAAGCTCGTTGTTGCAGAATGGGAATCCAAACCTCGGGAGATTCCTTGGGGCTACCGTTACTCGGACTGCCAGTAATGGTAGCGACAGTCGGTGGGCTGGTGGATTTCATTTTACGAACAGGTTTGGAACTTGCCTCAGAAGTCTCATCTCCACCGGACTGGATTATGAATGCACGTGTTGGATGATTTTCTTTGGGTGCGGATGGTGTCGTGTGGGGAGTGATGACACGTGGAATGGGAGTGTTGTTTTGAGTAGTGACAACTGGAACTCGTGGAGTGGTGGTGGTAATCCTAGCCACTGGTGGTGGTGGGGTACTTTGTTGGAGTGCTTGGGTTCTGTGTGGTGGTGGTGAGGACGTGGTAATGATACTGGGTCGGAGTCTCGCTACAGGTGGTGGTGTACGAGGTTGGTGAAAGGTTTGTTGTTGCACTGGTGGTTCTTCTTCGTCGTCCTCCTCGGCTTCATCCTCACTACTGATGGTACTGTTTTCCACATCGGAATGATAGTGGGAATCCACTTCACTCATCCATGCACTCATTTCGGATGGTTGGCGTTGCAAAACTACCGGTGGAGGCAATCTCTCTTCACGTAAAAAGGAAGAAGCAAGGGTGGTGGCATTGATTGGGCTGGTGGAATTGCGACGCTCTTCGTCTTCTGCGTTGGTAGGCGTGGTGGATACCCCAACGAGTGGCCATGGATTGTTCATGGACATTAAACTCATGTGTGCCATGGCCAAACTTGGACGTAAAGCGGGTTTTTGCCGCTGCTGTTGCATCGATTCTTGCATGATTACCTCTCTTTCTTATTCTTCCTGTTGTTACTTTTTACAAGGGCCAGCGAGCTGTCTGTGTATTCCAGAATGAACAATGTGTTGTGATATTCCTGTTGTGAATCAACCAAGGATCTGGATTATGAAATGAATGGAGTAAGAGAGAAGGTGATCCTAAAGAATAACCAAAAGAGTATCTTTCATAAAAGAATCCAACTTCTACCAGTAATGTATTGTAAATGAGTGGGTGAGGTGGAGGAAGCGAAGTGAGATATGAAAAATGTGTGTGTGATCTTTCTCGAATTTTCAGAAACACGGTCTTGTCGGGTAGGAAACTGCGACATTTCGTAGGGGACATCATTTCGTTCGGATTTGCATTCCTTTACGTTCGCATCCAAGCTCGGGGTTCGGCGAAGGAGAAAGGGTGCGCGGCCTTTTCCCCTCGCATTTAAATCCTCGAGTCGGTCCAGTCCAAAAGGACGTCATCCTATCCAAGGAATCGATTCGCTGGTACAGAATAGAGTGAATGGGTTGGCGATGCATAGCGGTATCTGCCGGTAGATGTGTTTCATTTATCCACGTCACATGGCTCAATCCGCTATTTCCAATTTATTGTCAAAAAGATACCTGCAGCTGGGTTCCTTCTTGTCCTTCAATACCGTGGTACCTGGTATTAATATCACTCCAAAGTCAATGGCACTTTTATCTCTTGTCCCTGTCACATTTATTGTGTGCATTTTTTCTGCTTCATCAGCGAGTTTTCTGACGTTGGCATTTCAACAGAAACTGTTGCGTCACAAAATTGTGGCATGTCCAATTTTGTTGTTGAAGAACCAAAGATCATTGGTTGGTGATGATGACAAGGTGAGGAATCGGGGGTGACTCTCACCCAAGTTCTAATGCCGGTAGTAGTAGTAGTATTTACATTGAGACACTGCATTTTCGTAAGAACGGGTCGACGCCTACTTCTTGCCTGCCAAAGTCGGCGAAGAAATCACAGTCTCAGCAATCGACCATCGTCGTTTGTCCATCTCATGGTGCAAACCTTCTGGTTCCATTCGTAACTGCAAGATAGTGAATGAATGTTTTGCATATCTTTGACAATTTCTAGTAGTAGTTCGGTAGTTTTGGTTGGCCGGTTCCATTACTATCCTCCTCTTGATCATTGAATGATCGAGCGAGCACTGCTGTCCACGGTTGGCTTTCTCTTATGGTCTCCCATGTCCTCTTACTACGGTGCGCAACCATAAAAAACTAGTGACCACCAGAAATACTGATAAACGGTCCAATGACTAATTACAGCATGTGTCAGAGAAAAAGACCACACCAAGGAGTGAACGTGACTTCTTTCCATGAGGGTTCTAGCACCCATTTTCATCGGTAGTAGTCGTCCTTATCCGTTGTACTACATGGAATCAAGTTGTCAGCGGCCAAAAAGTCATTTTTTGGCGTGTCGTACTTGGGTCCATTGTTCAATCACATCATTGACGATTTTTTCTGTCGCTGCCTGTCGTTGTCGTGAGAGTTCTCTCATAAAATCAGAGCTTTTCGTGTTGGTGCCTCCATTGGTCATTCGTGGTAGAAAATCTGGTGCATGACGATGATTCGAATCTGGCGTCGACTTTGGATTCACTGGACGAGGATCAGCGGTTGCGTCATTCAACATGGCTGCCACATGCGATAAACTGCGACGTACGGCATGATCCAGATCCTCATGTAACGACGATGGTGATGATGAGGAGTGTTTGGTGCCATTCCTGGCCTTGTCTCCACCATTATTGCCTTGATCCATTTTTTCTCCTTCCCGCAACGGGAACTTGCCGGTGCGCCTCGCCGATGATTCCATCCTCTTGGCATGGGTTGGCCTTTTTTTGTTCATTGGCAGATTTGGATTTCCCCTCTGAAATTTTCTGTTTCTTTCGTTGTCGTAATGGCTCTTCTTGCTTGTCATCCTTCTTATCATTGTGGTTTCCATCCTCCGACGAGTCATCAAATAATCCCAGGTTGTCGTCTTCTTGATTGCTATCATCATCATGATCATTATCATCGTGGGACAAATTGTCATGATCATCATCCGTGTCATCGTCTAGGGCATTGCGTTTCCGTCGCATTTTGGATGATGACGCGCGTTTCTTATTACTACCGATGGATCCATTCCTCTTCGTCTTGTTATTCTTTGTTTCCCGTTGTTGTGCCTCTTGAGCCTCCTTGGCCGCATTCAAACATTCCCAAAAGTAATCAAAATCATCATCATGATCTTCTTCAAAATCCTCGAGACCACCCCATCGGTCTTGTGGTTCTCGTTCTAGAGCACGTGGTAATTCCCACAATGTACCACATACCCAAAAATCGACTTGTGCCATGCGTTTGGCACCCACCATGGTATTACCATAGTCATGAATGACTTGTTTCGGAACCTTGTCATATCGTTTCTTGACCCCCTCTTCATAGGGGACGAGATCATTCAAGGGATGACAAGTAAAGACATGTTGTTGAATCCGACCCGAGGTGTAGGAACCCATCCAATAGACCATGACTAATTTTCCGGAACTGCATTTGTTAAACCATTCGGTGCGTTGATTGGGTGGAACACGAAAGGGATGCATAATCAATACCGGATGATGATAATCCAGGGATCCACATTTATTGGACAAAAAGGCAATCTGTCCAAACCATTCGGAATGGGGCAAGGCCGGTTCGATGAGTTGTTTTTGTTCCATCCAGGAATGTTCTTGGGGTGGAGCTTCCATGGCCAGAGCATGCCATTCATTCAAAACGACCGAATTCTTTTTCTGTTGCCCGGAGGAAAAATAGCCAGGGGATCGCCCTTCGGGTGGATGGGGAAGTCCGTCTACTTCGACTTTGAGCAAGGCGTCCTCCAATAACGAGTATACCGCCGGAACCGGTCGACGCAATTTCTGAATCCGTCGACTCATAAAAGGAGGAAGGATATTGTAGCCTTTTTGACATCCATCTTCCCAGGGAATGATTTGGGAAAGACGAACAATGGAGAATTCATAGCTGGTCCCATACCAATACACCAAAACGGGAAGCATCTGAATCGAAGCTTCTTCCGACTCTTTTCCCCTCTCCTCCTCCAACGCGGAATCATCGTCACCGCCAGTATCCTCATTATTATCATCGTCCTCCTCATCATCGATACTGGAATGCAAGTGTACTTGATGCATCCAAGCGTTGTAAATACCTTCGGGTATGGATTGGCTCAATACCATTTTCATGGGATCCACAATCAACACGGGACAGTACGCACAGGTCCATTTGACAAATCCAATACTTCCAAATTTCGCCTTGAGACCATCGGGTAGCTTTTGGCGGACTGCTTTACAGGAAATATCGGATATCTCGGACGTGGTCTTTTTTTTGCGCTTCACCATTGTGGGAATGATTATACTTGTAGACGGGCACTCGACACAATTTAGCGAGTAACTGTAAATACCACCGTATCCGTTGTGACTTGGATTTCGCTGCAGTGTGCGTTGGACCAATAACAGAGACTTTTTTGCGACCACAACGAGAACAACGCACACAATACAAGGGTACTGCTGACAAGAAAGGATCGAAAAGAGAAACTTGCTGCTGCAAGCCTTTTTTCGGTTGGATTCAGTCTTTGATCAATATAAATGTGTGATGCACGTATCAGGTACAAGTACTGTTGGCACCGTCGCATCACGCCTCCGCGGCAGGGAAGGGAAGCACGAAGAATCCTGCCACGCTGTAACTGTAACGTGCGAATGGCGCACCAGCCTTTTCGCGTACACCACCTTGGTTGTGTTCCTTGTACCCGGTACACGTTTTTGGTACAAGGTGTTTGTACCTAGCACAAGGGTTTTATTCGCTGCAACACAACATCAACTCGGAGGAATCATATCAAGATTCAACTTTCTGATCTCAAGACACGTGTGGCCCGTGTGCGTTGTACTTGTACCAGTACCAGGGACTGTTGTCAGGGCGGATCTCACCCCAACCTTCGACTGGTCTCACCCGGCGCGCCAGAGAAATCGTTCCGTCGCCTGCCCATCATGTTGATCACACGGTGGACCAATACATTCTGGTGGCACGAAAACCAAAGAACAGGGAGTTCTCATTTTGGTACATCACACACAGCTGTTCGCAAGGGAGTCTCTGGCGAACAAAAGGAAACCTGGCGTGACGAAAGAATGTGACAAGTAGTAGCTAGTAGTGTGTGTTTGCATCCACATCCCCAACCATTGGTGCGAACGGTACGATACCAACGAGAATTGTCAAGCCTTTTCCGAACCCACCCCGCAAACGTCATTCATTTTCTATTTTGCCTACCACCACCTCGCTTTGGCAGTTGAAAGCCAAGCAAGCACTATCAATTATTTTGTGTGGCCTCATTTAGCATTCAGTCTTCCATGGGTAGTGGACATTATTATTTTTGGTAGTTATCATGCTCATCAAGAAGAAACAATGCGATTCCAAGGCATGGCCTCGCGAACCAACCGCTTCGTCGTACATGACAAGAATAGCTGCCAATCCTCCTGAAAAGTATCATGACCAAGATGACGACGACTGGCCACCAGCACCGTATCATGATGATGTGGATGACGACGATAGTGGCTGCTCCTTCTCTTCAGCACCATCCTACTTTTCAGATGATGATGAGGATGATGATTTCGACAAAGACGAGAAAACGGACAAAGGAGAAAAGGACACGAAACTAACACCACCAACAACAACGACGGAAAATTCACAGCCTACCACCTATTACTTTCACATGATGATGCCCACCGCGGTACATGCCGAATCTCGGAGCAGTGGCGGCACAATACCCAACAACAATGACTCCAATGGCAAAGATGACAAGACATGTGCCCACAACAACAACACCAGCAGCAACAACAACAACAACCACAGTGCCACTGAACTTTACCAAATTGGGTCCATGGTGGTGGTAGGTCTGATAGGGTTCCTGGTAGTTTTTGCGGTGGGAGTAGTCGTTGGAGAGCATCAACATCGACACGACTACGATAGGGAGGATCATTATAATCATTATTATTGGGATACACCACGACGATCTTTGGCGGGACATCGACATTTCCGGGACTGGTAATACAATGATATTGATACTATGCTTGCCTTTGGAGAGTTGTGGGGGTTGGGTATGTGTGGTGATGTGTGGTGGTGTGGGGTTGGGAGAGTGGAGCCACTCCGGTGGACCATGCCTACGTTGATCTAGATGTATTCCCTCCTCGTTTCCAAATCTTGTATTGGGGGGAGACGCACGTTTTTACTGTTGAAAATAAGTGTCGTATCGTGACGGCACCGAAATACCATGAATATAAATCTTGTCTATATGATAATGAATAAAGAAAGGGGACACCAGAACCGAAAAACGAACAGTAAGTTCTTGAAGATCCCTCTAACCGCCTGATCGCAGGTTGTACCTCTCCAAACAATACAGCACGAGCGCTAAAACACTAGAGGACATACGTGCAGGAATTGTACTCCCAGTCAGTAGTGTATGTAGTAAAGCCAAAGAAAATCTAGGAGAGAAAAAATAAGTCGGCGCTAGCAAAAATTATTTAGGATCGTTGTAGAGCGTCTAATTTGGCCATGTGGGCCCCGAGCTCGCTGACTGTGGTTTCCACTTGAGATTGGGGGAAACGCGCTCCATGACGGTGAACTCCGGCACTGGCCACGGAGCGATCATCGGGATGATGGTTGGTACGAGGATGATGATTGTGTAGTCGGCGGCCACGAGATGGATCCGATCGATTCTTGTTGTTGTTATCCACGGCAGCACTTACTACCGAACGATCATCCGAACCATTACGATGACGGGATGGATCGTAACTATAGGCTTTGGTCGGTGGTCGAGGAGTAGAAATTTTCTGGTATCGGGAGAGTGATTGGGACGGGATCGTTGTTGTTGTTGTTGTTGTTCTCCTCGATCATCCCTCCGACGTGACACTCCATCTCCTGATGGATTGGGAGAAAGACTCTGGTTTTTCGTCTCCTATCCGACCCAGCTTCGTCGGTCGTTCCCGATGGTCGGTGTTCGTTTTCAG
>SWEM01000888.1:0-10055 GCA_019593585.1 Nitzschia palea | reverse complement strand
GCGAAAAAAGGAGTGGTGAGCATGATCCATTGCTTCCTCAATACTGGGGCCGATTGGGGCTCCTAACCTCAAGAATACTTACTCAGATCCAATATTTGAAGTCTTGACAAATATCCAATTTCTAGTGGTATGGTTCCATCCATACCATTGTCATCTAACAGTAAAGCAGAACAAGAGACGATTTTTTTGGTTGTATGAGACAATCTCGAATTGTGTGCACACCCACAAACAAAATTCAAACACAAATCTTTTCAAACGTACCCAATGCCAAAATATTCAATTTTTGCATCAGACCGAGTTGTGTTGGTATTTGTCCTACAAAATTGTTGGACGATGCCCGAAAGACAATCATACTTCGACCGTCGTTGCTATCACCAAAAAAATCGGAAGGAAGACTCCCAGATAATTGATTGTAGCTGACATCGAATCGCTGAAGACTTGGCATTTGCCCATATTCCGTTGGAAGTGATCCTGTGAATCCATTGTTACCTAAGGGATGGTTTGATGAGCTGGGGACACATAAAAAAGCCAGGCTCCATCAATGGATGGTACTTACTCAAATCCAATGCCTTCAAGCCATCGAAACGGCTGAAAACAGTTGGAATTTGCCCTGCAAAGGAATTGTGGGCTGTTGGCCACAATTTGGATAAAAATGAGTGAGAGAAACGGTCCCGTCAATGACAGCTGCAAATAAACCGCGTGCAGCAGGCAACCGTGCACTTACCTAAATTCAAACTTTCCAATGTGGGCATATCTCCCACCTGATCCAATGTATCTTGATCGAATCCGCTAAAAGCGTTGAAGCTCATATCGATTTCTTTAATCTTGGGAAAGCCTACAAAGTAGGCTGTTGGAACTACGCCCTCAAAGGTATTATTGTCTGATAGTGGGGCAACGAGTACCTTGCTTGTGAGTAACAATACTGACAGAAACAATGGTCCTGAAATTGCCCGACTTTATTCGCCAATTTGCTCCACTTACTGACTTTGAGGGTGTAAAGATTGGTCAACTGTTGGATATTACTTGGCAATAGTTCCTCCAAATGGTTGGCACCTGACAAATATATTTTGAAAATGAAAAACGCTGGATCAGAGTTTGCTCTCTCCTGTCGAACATGGACCAGGTCTCTCGCAATGTTAAACCACAAAAAAGAGATGACGACTTACCGATATCCAAATGTGACAATTTGCTCAATAGACTAATTGTGGATGGTAACGGACCCCGAATTTCATTTCCCGACACATCCAAATGAGATAAATGAGTCAAAAGACCAATATCTCTGGGAAGACTTCCCGCCAAATTATTCTTGGGTAAAATCAAGGTATCTACCGATTGTTGATCACCCTTGCAATAGGCACCAATGGCAGGGGATGAGGAACTTTCCGCATGATTCCATTGGCATTCGTCCTGATAACTCAAAAAGTTGTGATTATCACCCCATCCATCACCAAGGGTGGAAAAGTAAAGACAAGCCAGGACAAACCGTTGGGTAGTCTTGTCAATTTTGGAATGAGGATCAATTCGCGCTGGATCGTCATAGGCCAACCACATGAGGGCGGCGGCCTCTGGCGTTCCACCTTGTTGCAACTTGGTGCCGACCATTGGCTCCAAAGCGGATCGAAAGGCTTCATATCGGTTCTGACCATCTTCATAACTGAGTTGGGGTGGTGGAGTTGCTTGTTGTTGTGAATCGGACGATGAGCCGCCTCCAGAAAATGCCAGTCCCATCAAAACGGCAACCACAATGGTTGCAATGCAGCAAAATCCGATGAGGGCTCGAGACATGCGACGAGTGACTGGTACCCCCATGACTTGACGTTTTTCTGTTTCACCCAAGACTATTTCATCGGTAAAGTATTCCACTTGACTCATAAGATTGGTAGAAGGTGGTCGATTCGAACCAGACAGATTCGTCTTGGGCACACGTGCCGAAGGTTCGGCACCCGCTGCCAGGTTCAGTGGCACAAGGTCACTGTTGGTAGCACCTCCAACAGAGAGTCGAGTTGCCATGATGATTGACTGTAAGGTGATAAAGGTACTAGTGGTAATAGTGGTAGTGGTGGTATATCTTGTTGCGAGTAAAGCGGAAGATGGGGTATCTCGCAGTGATACCGTTGTTACGGAATGACTTCTCAACACAAAGATCCTACTGTGTGTATATGTAAAGAAGGGAGGTAGAAAACTTTTTGGATGACTTGTGACTCCTTCGATAGGGAATCAGGAACTTGGATCACGGAGCGCCTGGGTCATAAATCCAATGGCGGGATGTTTTGTAGAAATTTCTACGTCATGGATCACGTACGAGTAATTTGGGAGGGAAAGAAGAATCTGGCCGTTGTGACATATGTGAATTGCGCCGAAGGTTATCATACTTAGACTATTCTCTCAATATTCAACGTATTCCTTTACATATGTTAGTTAATGAAAGGGAAGGATAGACGTTAAACATAAGTTTAGATTTCTCTCCCCTCTTTCCGTTTGGACCCCACAAGATTCCAAAAATGAAAAAAAATGGTCAACCCATGATTTCGAGATGTTTCTCTCTTCCTCCCTTGGACAAGGAGGTTGCCGACGACAAGGGGTTGTTGCATTACAAGGTACCACTAGGCTATGGAATCGTCAGCGTCGCGTACTCTGCTGACATCTTTTTAAATATAATAGTCGACGACCAATCAACCAACAACTACCATGGCCAACTTGCGCATAGAGCCGAGTGATCATCGAGTCCATTTCTGTTTGACTGATGAAACGCCGGAATTCGATATCACTTTGACACAAGTAGATCAACGAGGTCCATTAATCTATCGAGTAAGTGTTAGAAGATCCGACTACTATGTTGTCGACGATCTTGTCTTGAGCATGACTCTCAATCGATTACTTTCATTCTTTTTTTTTGTCTTAGGTACAGCCTACGCTAAAGAATCGGTATGCCATTTGGCCCAGTGTTGGTGTCGTTCAACCTGAATCGTATGCCATTGTATCCATTGTCTTATTAGAACGAGCACGATTAGAGTTGGAACAGTCCTTTGGGAAAGTGGACTCGTCATCTACCGACAAGATTGTGGTGGAATGGTGTCGAGCACCCGAAAGTGTCTATCGCCGATTGGGGCTCATGGGGGACTCGGATCAGGATTATGAAATCCTGTCGAGTTTTTGGAATACCAAGGGATATGAATTTTCAACGCCAGTCATGACGGCACGACAACCACTTTCGGTACGCTATAGCCGGGGTCCACCTCAAGGATTCTCGGTGGAATTTAGCAACGATGATCAGAGCAGTATGATCCTTCCTACCGTCTCGTTGGATACTTCGACGACTCAAGCCGAACCATCTTTTTTGTGTGACGATTCATTCGTAATGTCAGTCGGTACGGCAGAAGAGGAGGTTCAAGACCATTCTATCACGCGAGATACTCGAGGGAACTTTGTGACCAAATCCAAACATTCCAACTCTTCCAGAACCACCAACAACAGTCCTACTCCTCGATCACCATCCACGACGGTCACCTCCAAAAATACAATTCACAAATTTCAATTACAGCAAACCCTACGGTGTACTGGTTGTTATCAAGTCTATAGCCGTGATCCGGATAGTTTTGCTATTCCTGTCATGAGTCAAGCGTGTGGACATTCCATTTGTCGAGGGTGTGTAGTACGGAAAGCCGATGAAGACTTTGCCTTTACCCAAACCTATGCCGATGCAATTTGTTGTCCGATATGTCAAATTCCTGATGCCTTTTCTCAAGAGCTTCACATCAATCACAGTCTTTGTGCTGTCATTGCCCTCATTGATTGATCCCAAGGGGTAGGGTGAGACACAACTCAACTCAGCTCTCGTGTTGGAATAGCACACAGTCAAAAAGAGTCTAGTTTTTAAACCTGTAAATAGCTTGGCTATTATCTTGCTGGACTATATAGTAGGAATGAACCAATGGACTGTGTGGCAGCAAAGTGTACCAGAAAGACGCTGCAACCGCACACGGAGATGGCATCAAAGTCAAGTTCATGAACGCCCCACAAAAAGCACTCGAAAAGATTTATTGATAGGGGTTCTGTGGTTCAATGATGCCAGAACTTTCGAGCTTTGAATACAAATCATTGCGGTCGTTCTTGTGTTGAAGTGTCGCACCAACGCCGAAATTTGCGAACATGGGGTTGATGTCTAATGCAATAATTCTGGAATAACATGACTTGGCGTCTCCACCCAAACTTGTTTTCAGAAACGGAGAGTAAACCCATCCCATGCTGCTCCCAACTTACAGTTAGTGAGAAGGTAGTTATAGCATGGAATAGATGGTATTGTTGATGAAAAAGTCGGTATGCAACTTTAAAAAGGCATATTCGACTCCACCACCACCATTTTGAAAGTTGGCCTCCTTGCTGAAAATCACATAACCCGCATCATGCAAGGAATAGAAGAAATCTCTGGCAGCTGGCATGGGTGCATTGTGTGTTTCGACGAGAATTTGTCGCAAATTACCAACTTGTATCCAATCTTGATAGGTGTGCCATTCACACCATTCACAATCAATTTTGAAAATATCAATCATCCGATGGGTATGATTTAACTTGTCCATAATTTGGGACAGAGTATACAGAGGTGGCCATTTGTGGGTAGTCGCGTATTGTGCAGCTTGTTCCGAGGTTCCCAATCCCCAATGATGAAAGGTCGCACCCACTTTTTGCAACTTTTCCTTGAAATCACCATTACGGGCATTGCTTGTTACCATGTCAAAGGTATGTATCTCACAATGTTCACCAATTTCTCGTTTGATACCTTCTTCAAACATGGTATTGCCATTGGAACCAACTGAGTATACCAGACATTCCTTTTGTTTTGCTATTCGATGTGGATCACATACCCATTTGGGACCATCACCACTGGAATCGGAGGGAATACGTTGTGAATGTGCACCTGGGAAAACGAATCCAATGAAAAATAGAACAGTAAGCGAAAAATTGACAACGAACAAGGTGCAATAGGGGTTGTCGTCACATACAATGAAATTCTTCTTGAAAATTCTGCGCATACCAAAAGGATGATTTCTTGAGCTTGGGAATTTGTCCCTTGTCCTGAATCGTGCTGGAATGTTTGGTCAAATCTGTGCTAAAGTGATTGGGAAATGTCTTGGCGTGTAGAATTTGGGATAATTTCCATTGACGATCGGTCACATCATCGAAGAATCCAAAACTTTGATTATATGCCAATAGGAATTCTGGATGCAAGGAAGAGGATGATGACGAGGAAATATCTTGTGATATCCATGGGATCATGGCCAAGACAGAATTCTCTTGACCACCATAAGCACCACCACCATCACCGACCATTACATGATTCACGGTCAGGGTAATACCAACAACGGATGCAATGAGAATCAACTGTCGGAAGGAACTGGTAGATCTACCAGATTCAGACTGTGACAATCGATGCATTATATGAATCGCCATCCTCTGGTGTATGCCGGTACATCGGCGATCAAGGCTATGCTCACAAGATTTCGATTTTTCCAACGGTTCGGAAAAACATGGAGAATGCAGTCCATTGAGTCCCACTTACACACTAGGGCTACCTGGTATACTGTAAAGCATGTAAAAGAAAAAACAGTGATCTATATTCGGTAGCTTATTTGCGACTGCTCTCCCTCGTGGAACCCGATTCCTGAATGATTTACAAGGGCTTTATAGCTAGCATAGGATGATACCCCCATTAATGTGTGGATCGATCGTGAAACGAAAGTTGCCTTTCGTCGTAGACGTGATGCGATTGTCGTGCTTTTTTTCGCCGTGACGATTCGGAATAGGATCCATCGGAATCGTTACTACTCGAGACGCCATCCGTTCCAGAACCAAATGAGTCACCCTGTGTTTCATCACTGCCGTGATCCGATGGTTCACTAACCATGGTTGTAAAGCGTGAGGAGGGTTGATAACTTGCGGTACATGGTTGATTGTGAGCAACAGACGGGCCATGATCATGAGACACTTCATTGAACGATGAATAATTGATCTCAAAATCGTCCCCCAAGAACATCATCATTCCATCGTCGCTATTGCTTGGTGCACTGATATATGCAGAATGCTGACTCGCAGCAACAGCAGATTGTTGAGCAAATATGCTATATGCGTCTGCTCCCAAAGTGTCGCCAGTTGGAGACAAGACTTCGCGGTAAGACTGTCCTAAATTCTGTTGCGCGTGCCTTTGTGGAAAGACCTTCGGCATAATAGCAGGAAATGGATTAGTTGTTCTGTCCGAAGTCAGTGCCCCCGTTGACTGACTTGGCAAAAACGACGGTGGACCGGCGTTAGTGCATGCTGAAGGTAACGGGACCAACAAATCCTTTACAAGAGGAGATGGAAGGGTTTGGATACTTTGTGGGCAAACCTCAGGCGAGAGGTTTTTCCCCAAGAGTCGGTGGAGATCATCAAATGAACGGCTGGTATATGTTGGTGAGAACTGAGCGGGGTCAAAAGTTTGCGTTAGTTTGCTGGGTGAATTTGGATTATTTTGTTCAGCAATTTTTTCAAAGCCAGCAAGAAAGTCTGGTAGATCATCTGAGAACGCCACATACTGAGGGTTTGCCGATTGATTGTGCAATGCTTGGCCATTCCCATTACTATCTCTTCGATATTGTGTGTCGGTTGCGTGGTTGACGGTTGGTAATGGTGTCGATTGAGATTGTTTCATAGTTCCAGTGATATCGTGTTTTCTTTGTGGTTCATGAACAAGCTCTTTATCCTGACAAACATCCACGTCAGGGAACAGGAGCTTGTTATTGAACATTTCGACTTTCGGCTGTGACATGTCATGGCCCACAACCTTGGCCACGCTGAAATATGCTTGTTCTAAGGACTGGTGAGCGCTGAGTTGCGATTTCGTTGTGGCTGGAGGTACCTGTGCTCCGGTGGAAGTACCGATAGGTGGCTGTGCCTGAACTGGTGGACCAGGAAGACAACTTGCTACCGTGGACGTCCCGTGATTTACAGTTAACCAAACACTTGACGAGCCCGGCGGTTGCTGCGGAGCAAGCATCCTTTTTGAAGGCTCAAATGGTGGAGCAACCCCGGGAGAGGGAGCAATAGGTGGCAAACCGGGATGCATCATCTGAGTACAACAGGGACAACGCAGCAGAAAATGTTAATGTTGTCTGAAGAAAGAGGTCCTAGAACAGAAGTTTATCCACAACTCACATGAAGGGAAGGACCGAGGACACCATAGGGTTGAGAGATAGCTGTTGAGAGCGGTATTACCATTTGCTGCAATTTCAAGGAGAAAGGGGGGCCGTGAGTAATTAGCTCGCCGTTACTTGGGAACCACACTTGACTTACTACATTCAGTTCTGGAATACAGCTCTTGTAGAATGTGGACTCTGCTTGTCTCAAGCGTTGCATATTTGCGTGGTACGCTGGTGAACCAATGCCATCTCCTCCCATGCCCCGAAAGTTACACTTGGACAAAAAGACCATCTTTCCGATTCCTTTTCCAGCATACTTTTTACTGATACGCATAGGGGCACAATGCAACTTGCGACTGAGAAAACTCCTGAGGGTACATCCATTTTTCTCATTGATGTGTCCCTTCTCAAAAAGTTCTATTAGTAACTCGGCATACACCTCTTCCTCGCGTGTCCACTTTCCACTTCGTTGGGGTTTATCCCTGAAAACGGGAGGTACTTCAGATGCCTTGATAGCGGCTGCTAGCTGATGAAACGATCCAGGAGGAATCGCACCAGGCGCCCCTAACGCTGGCAAGTGCATTGGGATCCCTGGATTGCTTGAATATTGATAAGGCATAGCTAGCGCAGGAACAATCATAGGGAAAGTCCCAGCAACTGCTGCGGCAGTTGGCTGCTCATGAGTAATAGTAGCGGGTAGTATAGCGGTAGCGCATTGTGGTTTCGACGTGTTGGTATGTACACGGGTGATCTGATTAGAAATTTGCCCTCCATTCACAGCTTGTCCTGACATACTCGAGTCTGTTCTAGCAAATGAATTCTGGGATTCATCGACAACTTCGGGTTTTGGCACTGGGCATCCAATACCTTCAGTGACAGTAGCCAAACCAGCAGCTGCATGGAGTGCCTGTCGAAGAGGAGTTGCCAATCCACTAGTCGAAGGTTCCCCCATGCCCATCCATGAGGACATCGGGATGGATGCTTGTGCGGTTTGTTTTTCGACCACTAAATTCTTTGATGCAACTTCGGTCGATACATCATAGGTCGATAGTACAATCTTGGTGTTTCCGGATATCTGGATATCGTCTTCATTGTTCATGATTTACGCCTGGTGTTCATTGCTCAGAATATGAAAACTCAACCTTTGCCTCGTATTGATTCAAAATTGTACGGTAGCGACCTCCAAATACTGGTAAGCAATTCGAATGATGCAACTTGCTGCACAGTTGTCAAGAAAGGCAAAGAACTGGTAAAGGTACGAAGTGGCGTGGTCTGTAATGATAAAGGCACTAACTGTAAAGCCTGGTAATTTGTTGTCGTTCGTCACCGATTAGGACTACTTCCAGTGAAAACTTTATTATTTTTCCTCGTTGAAAGCAAGGCTTTTTCGTACCGACCTCCGTGGGCGTCATTTGCAGATTGGAGAAACAACATATGGCCTCCAGCAGGTGAAACGATTGAGTATCATTGGACAAGACTTCATTAGTGAGGTTGGCCATCTGCTTTTCAGAAAAGTGCCCTTCGTTCGGACAAAACTTTGGTGTCCAATCTTGGCCAAGTGACATTTGTACTTCGTACCTGGTACCAGGTAAGGCAAGAGAAATGTGTACCAGGTACCAGGTAGAATGTCGAATGGCGCATAGCAAGTGCGTGTCATATTTCAGGTAACCTTGTAAAACTGCAAATTTGCAAATTCCGGAAGTTCGAAAAGAACCTGTTGGCCATCTTCGACAGATGATTATTGGCCCATGGTGACACAAACAACGACATACAAAAAACGCTACTGCGTGGTCGATTCATAATGATTCGTGCTTCACGAATTCGTGCATACTCGGCGAACGGGCAGGCCATATCTCAAAATCGTGAAAAGACTTTCTTGCCAGCTGGTTCCTTCCACCTGGTGAACTGACATGAGACGGCACCAATGGCAATGTACCAAGTACCTGGTACGACCAACTGGAAGGAATTTGTCAAGGTTTTGAATCTCCGGGTCGGAATAACACTTGTCTCCCTTGGTATCATACTAGGTACCTATACTACCTGGTACCATGTACTTGTACTCTTTACATTTCTCCTAGACGCACTAGGAGCACCGTCTGAAAACTGAAAACTGTAAAACCAACCAAACTGTTGCTACAACACCTTGGGCTCGGCAGTCTTGCTCCGCCCTGTGCACAAATCCACCAAGAAAGCTTCTTGAAAATATTGCGTTGGAATGGAAGAAAATGACTATGCTAAGTGTTTGCCGAGAGCGCCGCTGATCGTTCAGGCAAGGTAAAAAACTATTGACGGCATCAAGATGTAACAATACATTAGTACATGTTTATTTGCTTGCAATGTTCTATACAAAAAATGAGGGGCATAGGGAACCAATTAGTTGTTTTGGGCCTCACAATCAGAGTTGTCAGTGTCATTGAGTGCACCTTCCTTGCCTTGCACACTAAGATGCAGCGACTCGATGTACTCAGCAACAGCAGGATCTTGTTCGAGGAGCTTCTTCAACGACGGGGGTGCTTGAGCGGCGAAACCGGGAAGAATAATCGGGTGACCAGGACCAAGACCGAGCTGGCTTTCGTCATCGGCCATGTTGTTGCCAGCACGTTCCTCAGCAGTTCCAATGTAAACCTCATCAAATTGGAAGCCGGCAACCTTCTTGTGGATCCATCCAAGGACCCATGCTCCGTTGAGCAATCCACAAGCATTCAAGGCCAGACACACTCGCAATCCAATGTAAGATGGGAGGATCGACAAAAAGAAAATGGGGAAGGTGGCCGCGGCAAGTCGCCATGCAATGGATCCAACGATGGTTGTAATCAGTGCACCAAGAAGACCCGTGTTGAAGAATGCTTGCACTCCTTCACTGACTCCCATAATGGTTGGCTC